>JANIJG010017444.1:0-21086 GCA_024611175.1 Megaceryle torquata | reverse complement strand
AAAACGCCTTTCCCCCCCCCCCCCCCCCCAAATACTAAAGAAATAGAATATTTAACCTCCCACCTGCTTCCCCCAAATAAAAAGAACAAAAATGCAAATGCTTTCTTATGCTCTTTGAAGTTCACTGGATTTAGGCAGACTGTAATGTTGAGGTTTGGTTAGGTGCACGCACTGCACGCTTCCTGTTATGTTTCAACTTATTTATTTTAGACAAGTAAAACAGACTTGCTTTTAGTGTAAACTATAAGTCAATAAAAAAGAACCAATTTGACAGGCTCAGTGGTTGAAGCTTTTGACAGAATAGGCACAAGTCAAGATAGCATTCTTACCCTACCTTGTTTATCTGCATCAGCCTTAACTTCTAGATACCTTTTTGATTCAAGAGCAGCTCAGCTTTAGTAATCCTTCTAGCCTTTGCCTTAAGGTCTTGCAACAATGTGGAATTTTCACACAGGACGAGTGAGGTTTCCACTTAGAATACAGAATACACTGCTACAAGTGTGGCTTAAGCAAAGGAGAATACAAATACACAGTGCACGGTGCTCCAGCCACAAATGCTGGGAATTGAGCTATCTCAGGGAATCCCAACTCCTCCTTCTTCCCCTTCTTCTCTACTACTCTCCTGTCAACTGTGTAGCAGCAGAGCTGAGAAGGGGATGACTGATGCTTGTGTTCACCCCCTTGAATCCATAACCACCTTGCAGATAAGATCAGAAACCACAGGACTGCCCTAGACAAACAAGAACAGCACCACTTTCCTGCTTGTCTGTGCTCATCTCAGTTCAGGAAGGTCTATTTCCTAATCTCTGCAGAGCCATGGTGAGGAGCCTGCCCAGCTCCCCTGGCTAACCTTGCACATTCTGCCTCAATTTCCTCTGATTTCTGCCTTCTCACATTCTTTTGCCCCCCAGCAGAAAGGGGTTGCTCCAGAGATTAGAACTGCAAGCATGATAGCCCAGATAATTTTCTGTAGTGGAAGAAATCTTCCGTGGAACTAAAATAACTAGAGCCATCTGAGTTCATTTCTTTCCTCACAAGAACTTCCTAAGGATTTAATTGAGAGGCAGTCATCAGTATTTCAGAGTCTCTGGTAACAAGTGAACACGGATACTAAGTAATAGGGGCCAGTGCTTGAGGAAACTTAGAAAGCCTCAGGAAGCAGCAAGGTAACTGGAGATGAAGAGCATTGGTTAGTACTGGAAAAACATTGGTTAGCACCACCAAGTCTGGATTTGGAGTTAATATTTCTTTCATTTGCTGGACGTGCCTCAGGTAAATTAATTTTCTACTTGACCGGGCTTTGGACTCTCAGTCACTGCCAGTGTTGACAGGCCTCAGATTGTGACAGATGAAGTTGTTCTCAGCTGCTAAACATAGACTGACATCACATTGGCTTCCTGTATAAATGTCCAACAGTACTTTCTTACTTGCCCTCAGAAGGTAAGATACTGTCCAGATATTAGAGGACAGAGGCACGGATAGGAGCAGTTACCTCTGAAGCAGCTAACACTACACCTGTTCACACCTAAGCTTTTTCTGTATTACAGTTTCTGAAGTTTCATTCATTTACTTGTTCGTAACAGCCTGATTGAGGTAACAGCTCTCCACATTTGTAACAGCAAATTAGAAACTGGAGATATTTGCACATAGAGTCTGAATGCAATTTGCCTGAACTTGGACAAAGATCATTATTGCTGTAGTTCTGAAGTGGGCTGTGCACATACACATGGTTTGTTCTGAATATTTCCCAAGTAATACAGACAAATAAACCACAGTATTCTAATGAGAACTTAATTTGCTATTAGGTCAACTTCTCCTACCTTTATTACTGTAGTGCAATAAATCATAAATGATAAAATGATTATCTGGCATCAAACAATGTTTTACTACATACCATAACCAAGGAGGATTCATGCAAGTCATTCAAAAATAAGTCCTCTTGTAGACTAGCTTTTTACAGCTCCACTGAAAGCAGTTTAAAACCTTGGGGGGGGAATTCAATAACTGTTGTAAATGTGTATGCAGTACACCATTTGTCTGACTAGGTTTATATAATGTGGGCATCTGAACATTTAATATTTAATTAGCACTATGGTGTCATCGTTTACTCTGTGACTATATCTCATCACCATCCTCGAATCCACGCACTAGAACAAAACAGAACATAGAATTAACAGGATTTCAGACAGGGACTTTATCTTAATTATCACAACCAAGAGCAAGAATCCTTTCTTGCTACAACAGTAGCTCCTAAGTAGAATATGCTCAGAGTGCTGAGGGGCATATGAGTTTAAGTAAAGCTATTGTATGAGCACCTTATTTTGTAATTATCTACATAATGAGAACTGGATGAGAGTTCTACCAATTCCATTCATCACGTTTTTATTCGTAATTGTAAGGTGACACTTTGCATCTCTTCTGCTTACTTTCTATTTGTCACATTATTTTTCATATTGACAAGCCATGTCTTGTCAGATTCTATGAATATTATCTACCCACTGGTTACACACATTGACAATTTAAAATAATTATTCATAAATCATGCCTTCTGCTGTTAGTCAACTAGTCTCTTTTGTTCCCAACTTCTACCCAGTATCCACGCCTCAGGTGTCTAAACCCTTGAGATTGCCCAAGGCTAAGAAAAAGGACACTTATTTGGCACTCAAACAAGAGCAGTACATCCCGCTAACGTATTTTGGGGGCACCATCTCTATACCCACGCCTTTTTTTTAGTAAGAATTAAATGAATTTCTGTATATGCACACATTATTAAAACACAACACTTAGAGTTTATCCAAGATCTAATTACCTGTATGCCAAATGGAGTTGTTATTGCTCTCTGTAATAGGATAGCTAGAGAACTACTTTACTTAGTTCGTATGCCCACTAACACAGAAGTTGACACAATTCAATCTTTCAGATTCAAAGCAACAGAGATGATTAAATTACTTGCATATTATTATATATTAATGGAAACTCCCTCTCCAAAATATCATTGGAAGATTTTATGCTTGCTTGTTTTTACAAATATCGAGTTGAATCAGAAAACAGTTAACACAATCCACATAAAGCAGGGAAACCTACAGTATTTCTAAGACATATGAAAAATTAATGGCAAATCAGGAAGAGAGTGATGATTTCTCAGCTACTACAGAGGATAATGGCAAAGAAGCATGTGCATATAAGATTTTGGCCAATTACACCATTATTAAAAATACGTTATTTTAAAAATGTTTCATGCTACCAGTCAATGTACACATCAGACTTTCAGGGACTGTTCTAAGCCTGTATGAAACTTTTCCTGATTGACCTGCATTTCAATGTTTTACTGAAGTTAATCATGTCATGCAGCTACCAATTTTTTAGTACTTCACATTTACAAGAACGCACAAAACTTGTATTATTGTCTCTTAAAGAAGTTACTCAAAAAAAGGATACCAAACACCCTGTGTACATTAAATAATGCACCTGAGGGAGGCACTTAGGAGAAATCCCAAGTGCTGGGAGCAAGCACATGTTTACGTGCCAGGATTGCACTGGAATATCTTGCAAGCAACATGAGAATCTTGGTTTATTCAGGGAAATAGACATATCTGTGCTGCTGTGATAAGGAAGTTGAATAACTTTAGAGATCCACCATTGTCTTGGCTCTTGAATCCTTCGCACTTTTAACCGCTTATTCCAGTTCCTCTCTACAAACAACATGAAAACCACAGCAAGTCCTGACCAGCAGAAGTGATAATCCTACCGAGACTGTTCTAGAATCTGATGTTTAAAATCTAATTATTAGCTAAAACTCAAGAGACCTGTCACATGCAGTTTGCCAGCTAAGGACTGTAAACTACTCTGCCTCTTGTATTCCCTTTCTCCTGTGCCCTCCCACCCCACCTTCCTGTGTGTTGCTTTTTTTGGAAAGCACTATCCTAGCCCTGGATTCTGATACACTGACGCAGACCAAGCAATAATTTAACTTTCTTTTTTTTCAGGGCTGAGACTCAGGGTATTAGATTTGCTTTCTCACATGCAGCTGCCCACTACTTCTTCCCCTTCTGATGCCTGACATGTAAAAGTCATCCAGAAGTACATAGTGTTACTCTTTGGATATCTACCCATCACACCATCAATATTCAAGCCTTGTAAAGGATGAGGAATTTAGTTCAATGATGTGTGGGGAGGTTAACATACAGCACCTGGTCTACAGAGATCTAGCATCTAGCAGAGATGCTTCTATGTGCTTTCACTTCAGTTAAAAGGAAGAGACAGACTTTCTGAAAATGAAATAAAAGAAACTTTTCAGTGAGAAGTATGAAATTTGCCTGTCACTCCTTGAAAAATTCAACAGAAAAACTAGCTATAAAAAATAGTACCAATCTACAAACAAAGGAAACTCGTCATCACTTTCTCTCCACAGCCAGAAGCCGAGGAGCACAAAGGAGTCTGAAAAATCCACAGTGTTGAATACACATTGTTAATGGTCTTACTAAACCCCAATATAATACATTTTTAGCTAAGATAGAATCACTCTTTTTGTGGAGTCAGGGCACTCAGTTCACAAGCTGGCTGAACCCTGCTCACCTTTCATATATCAACAGCAAAACATAGACAACTTGAAAGAAGAATCAGCGCTCTTCTTGTTCACCCCATCATTACTTTATAGAAGGCATTATTTTATTACCAGCATCTGTGTAATTTTCTAAATGTGGTACATATCAGTAGTACTAAGCCAGGTTACAGAGCTGTAAATAGCAAACCTAGAGAGACAAAAGCAAATCTCTAGCATTCGCTCTTAATTTTCATGCAACCTGATTTACGCAATCCATTCAGTTTAGCCTTTGCTTATACTGATGCTTTCTATTGAGTGTGCACTAATAAAACTTCCTTGTTTTACAAGCTCACTTGAAATTAAAAAAATCCCAAAACAAAACAACAGCAAAACGTTAAAGCTATGTTAGCTGTACCTGAAAACTCACATCCATGAAAGACACTCTCAAACTCTCTGGAGAGCTCCAGACCTCGAGTTAACTTTGTAAACAATAGGACAAAACAAACCAAAAAACCTTAACAGGTACAAACCCAGTGAATTTCCCTAGAGATTAGTGCTTTTCCTGATGTTTCACAGATACCTGAGTAATAATCCCTTCGCACAGGCACGCACATTCATTTCTACAGATACCGTATCCTCCAAGAGCCTCGTCTTGAGATTGTCTTTTCAGAAGCCAAAGGTCAGTATTGCCAAGTTCAACGGCTGACAGAGATTAGCAACTATCTTCATTTATGCAGCTGCTGAGATACACGTTTTAGCTGCAGTAATAGCTACTGCATCTTGTGCCCTAAATGTACATTCATTGGTATTTTCCCTTTTCTTCATGTTGGCTGCAGTCTGTCTGCTTTTCCTTTCATTTTATTTCCCTACCTCTCCCATCTGTTGGCTCTTTTATCTCAATCTAATGAAGATTTCCCCACTTCATTTCAAAAGCATCAGCTATGACAGTTGTATGTGCTTTTTTCAACCACTTTTTATTTGTACTTACTCTGACTTTGCTATACAAGGACTTGGGACTAGAACTAGCCAGGAATTTACTTCATAAAACAGGCCTCTTCTAAAAAGTATTTTCATCAGCTCAGAATAATTAATGGATCTAAGGTTCAGATAAAATCAATTTCCCAGTAGAAGGGATACTGTTTAGCTGTGTTTCTCTAACAACATCAGGCTATTCAGAATGTTTGGATTCAGAACTATGTTTAAAGCAACACACAAGTTGCTAATTTTTATTGCCTATTGCTCACCCTATAGGCCAGCTCATACTGGTTCCTTCATGTGCTAATATAAAGACATTGGCTAGATCAGTAGGGCCAGTTTTACCATGCCTATACAAATGATCTAGCTCAAACTTACACAAACATGAAGAACATTAAGAAATTATATGTAGGAAATACATTACGCTGCTTCTGATATGGGGGAACTACATCGCTTTCAGTGTAGAGGAAGAAGGAATGCTGAAAAATCTACTATATTAAGGAAGATGAGCTACATTACATTTGTCTAACAGTAAAATAAAAATGCACATTTATATTTAGAAACAGAACTTTTCCATATGTATTCTCTACATACACATAATTACGACAACACCAAACTTACATAAACTGTCACAGGCATATTTTGTAACTTACTTAATATAGTTCTTCATTTCTTTACCAAGAATCTTTTTTATGTGAAAAGAATTTAAATTAGGCTGACATACAGTCTATAATTCATTCTCGTATTCCCTATGTTTTGAGCATAACATCAGAATACCTGTTTCTTTCACAGAGGTCCTTTGCATTTTATGGCTTCCCTCTCTTTATATTTTAGTATATCAAATCTCAGTGATTGGTTACTTTGTTCTCGGTCCCGCTGGACCTGTTATCTGTAATTAAATATAAGCCTCCTTGATATTAGTAGTGCTGATGGATTGTTGCTTACCTACCAGGCAGCACTTAAGAGAAATGGAGGTCCTTGAAAGCAAACAGCATCAGAGCATAAATCAGCTAGAATGAAGACAGGAGTGAATATAGATTTTGTGGTAAGAACGCTCAGGAGATTGTTCTTCGAAGCCCACAGATTGGAGATTACATCCATATTGATTTATCGTCAGACACTTATTGATCATTGGCTAAATGACTGTACAGATAAACATATGTATCGTTCCACTTCTGCCACCAGACTTAACCTTACTGACTATGCAAAACTAAAAGCATCACCCTCTAGAACCCAAGATGTTGATTAAATGCTGCATGAAGGTTTGTTCAGCAGCAGAAGGGATCTGAAAAAGAAGAAAAAGACCCACCCCATCTACTGCTCCCATAAGAACAACGAAAAACCCAATTAAAAACACTCCAGATTTATTTTCAGTCTTAGGTAAACACTTCTATGACTACCCCTACAATTCTGAAATGCCTTTGCTACATTTCTTGTAACATCAGACACAAATTAAACAAACAAACAAAACACTCCACAAATGCACAGCTACTTACACTTTCCAAGCTGCAAGGCACTGCTATAAGAATAGATATCTCAGGCGACAGCCAGCTCACTTGATGAGTAGGAGCCACCACTGAATTCCTAACATTATTTTCAGTGAGTCTTACCAATTCACACTCTGTAGTATCAGCAGAAAGATCCTATATCCTAGGGAGCTGGGAGGTCAGATTTTTTCCCGATAGAAACACTTCTTTCCATTTGCAAGTTAAGTTGCACTTAGAAACATGACACGTGGATGCAATCAGACCACAGATCTACTTTCATAGCACATGTAAATTCAATCTTTCAGAAATAGAAGTCTCCAACTTAGTGCAACTCATCTCCAGCATAGTCTGCCATTTACAACACGCTGATTTGGTGAAATCCCTACAAAGCTACATTCAGTTCTTGTACTTACTCCAGAGTAACCAATAGACCAGCAAAACTAGTAACAATTATCTGACTATAAACTCGTGTAAGCCAAAATGAAGCAGAGAAGGAATATGTAAAAGAAAGAACCAGTTAAACACAAAGGTGAAACCAGCCGTCGTGCACTGAACTAGCAGTCTAATTTTAATGAGCAGATCAGTTTTGCTGTGGACATCAAGAAAGGTTTCCATATGCTAATAAACACAGAGGTTCATCTGAACTCAACCTGTGCTAATCAACTCTCTCTCACTCAGAATAGAAAATGATACACAGATACTCAGCACACCACCAATTACCAATGCCCCAGATGGAGATCACCCATCAGTCTCCTCCTCCCCAGCAGCAAAACATTTGGTGAGGTCAGAGATCAGAAGCCTCTGTAACACGCAGGCACCCTCCCACCCCATTCCCTTCCAAAGCTGGTCAGTAGGAGTGCCTGAACATAATCATTTCTACTTCAGAAAAACAGGACAAACCCCTTAGAAGTGTTTTCTACTTCAGAGTCTCTCTTGAAGCGGTTTTCTTTCTCACAACCCATAGTATTATTTTTTTCCTAGATCACTAGGGAAAGTCCTTCAAAACCTGTTGCTAGAAAAAAATCCCCTGTACCTCTCCAAGCCATCTGGCCTCCTGATCTTTCCCTCTCTAGCTGTTGCAGCTTGTAATTAGTCCCAGCTGAACAGGTAGTTAATCTCCTGTAACAGTCAGAATCACATGGGGCATATACATTTCATTGCAGGGCATGGACCAGTATTTACAGATGAAAACACGTTTTCTATTATCTCCCTTTCCCCATCTTCAGAATCTATACAAAGATTAGATTAGAAGTTCAGAGACAGAAAGAGTATTCACTGTATTTTATGATATAGTAGAAGGGAAGAAAACACCTATGCTTATTATTAATTCAAAATTCAAATTAGCATATGCTAAAGCTTTTCCACTGGAAAAACAAATCATTAACTGTGAAGATAAAATACTTATTTGCAAATAGCAAATATTGGTTTTGTAGAAAATGATGTCAGAAGCCAAAGGTTAGAATTTATTGCTAGAAAGATGGCTTCAAATTAGGAAGTGTAAAGTCAAGAGAAATTGTGCTGAGCTGGAACTCTGAAAATGTACCGAGTGATATTAAAGGTTAACTTAATGTATAACGTGCCACTGGAATGAAAATACCCAGATTAACTATATTATCAGGAACACTTTGAGAGAACTGCAAAAAGTACCAAAAAATAATGATTACTTTGGAACAGAAAAGTCTATTGCTTATATTTTATTTTGGGGGAAAAAACCCAGCAAACTAATGAGACTGTATAAAACTGTATTTTCATTTCATGGTTATAGCTCCAGTGAAATGTCTAAACCAAAACAAATTTTAGTTCATTATTGTTCATTATTTATGTTGTTATGAGAAACCAACAACAAAGTTGGCTTATAAGTGTTAATGCAAATGACTTGCACCACATCCATATACTCATACTATTAGAAGTGTCAACAATTCATAATGAATAATGCCTTTTTTTTTTTTTCATATTTACTTCACCACCACCTCAGGGCAATAACATACAGCAACTGAGTGGGAAAAAAAGGAAAATGAAAAGAAAAATGACAGTTGCAGTCCTGAGAGAGGGAACAGAAAAGCAGATGTCAGTCATTCCCTGACTAACAACTACTGGGCTATGCTCATCCATATCCTTTTCCTTTCTCTTCCCATTGTCCAGAAAAGCATAAAGTCAACAAAGCAGAGGCAGAAGGTGCCTCCACTGGACATATTTCAGAATAATGTGCTAAGGAACATTTCCAGGCACCTGCCTCCATGTGGGAAATCTCATCTCCCAGCTGCAGGCAAAAGTGCCCATACTCAGGGGTCAGAAGCAGCACCCCTCTCTGCTCTGGGCTGTGCCTGCCCTTGGCTGGCTCTACCTTCTCCTCAGAGTGGTCACCAACAGCCCTTAATGCAGAAATCTGGCCACTTTTTCCGATTCTAAGCACAGATATTTTTTTCGTCATGGCACATTACGTATTTTGGATACTTTGAGTTGAATTTCACATTATTTATGGTGAACCTGGTGTAATTACAACAATCTATGGTAGAGACTTACAGACTCCTGGGTGCCCCACTGGGAACCCAGCAGGAGCTAATTCCCAGCAATTCTCAGGCCAGCAATACCCACTCTGCAGAAGCAGAAAGAGTGAAGCCCCTCAAGTGCCTTGCAATGCAATGCTCTGCCATCACCTAGGATAGATGAGATCTGTTTTTTTGGTGGCTGGCACACAGCCTGCCTTCACTGAGAGCTTCAAGTACCACCATCACTCAGAGTTATCTGAATTAATATCTCTGGATTGATGCTTTGAGTCCCCAGCGCTCACTTGGGTCGATATGGCAAAGCACTGTCTCAGGCATGCCTGCATAGTCCACAGTGTACTGAGACTCAGACGCCCGTAACTATATCCAAACAAACCCCCAAAATCCCACTTCTGGTTTAAACATTTCTAGTGAGGCTCACAAAGAATAACCTAACACCAAAAATGGCACAGAGGGGCGTTTGATAAAAATACTGAATGGCAGCCACATGTCCCTAGTCACGTCCCTGATTTTGCAGCTGATCTGCAGTGCAAGACTAAAAGAATCCTTTTTAATACTTTGTGCTTTTGTTTGCCTATCTAACAGATAAGGTAACCGAAAGCATGTGGAGATGGAAGGAGGAACAGAAAATGTACACACTGAGCAAAAAACCTCAGGCATGAAGCTGGGCACAAAAGGCCGCAGTCTGATGAATGTCTTCCTGAATAAGATCTTCATATCATTTCTTCATCCCTCTAAATAACTATAATAAACATAATGTAATTCTTCTACAGAACATTACATTTGATGATAGCATTTGGTACTGTAATTTCTGTGAAGATCTGAATAGAATCATGTCAATTTTGGCTTTGACAAACTGAGGCTAATAACTACCAATCAATCAATTCTGCTCAGATTTTCTACAAAAAATATGTACTATAGACATACATTACAAATAGGTACAAATACTAGTCAGTCAGCATTAGTAAGCTTTAAAGATTTTAGTGTGAAGGCCTTGTAAGCACAATATGAAAAACAGCCATACCTGAAAATGTGTTTCATACTGTGGAAAATGTTCATGTTCTAAGTGCTGTTCTGCTCTTTTACAGTCAAGTTTATACCCTATGTGCTACCATGTGGCTAGGTAGTTTTCTCGGTGTTAATTTCTTACTCTTCCTTCTTATTTGAAGGATAACAGCTGGGAATGGTAGCATATTATAAGCTGCCAAACGCTTAGGAAGCTGCAGTTACAACCATTAAGTAAACATCAGTTATTAAAATTAAGTCTTCCACATGCTGAGTAGCCTGCGTTTTTATTTCTATTACAAGTAAATGTGTGAAAAATGAGGATGGTGTGCTCCTTTCCTGCTTAATTCTACTGCTACTGGTGAAATGCACTGTTTATAGCAGTTCAAGCCCTCCATCCCATTATGACAATCAGAACAGTTTGTTGTTACAAAGAAATACATCTGGACAAAAGATGGGGTTTTCTAAGATACCTGCTCTATGCTACTAATATTCTGCATGATTTACATTGCTTTATATAAATACCTGTGTTCCTTTGAACAACAAAATGATTTGGAGTTGGCACAGAGGTACACATCTAGATACCTCTAGAAAAAGAAAAGCCATACTAATTGTAGAAACTGCATTTAAGACCTTGATACTGTTAATGAAATACATAAAGCAGGAGTAGGAGCTGGATGGAACTGAAACATGGTAAAGAAGAGAGAAGGAAGAAAGCCAAGCTTAGGTGGACAAACTACAGAAGGATGTAGCTAAATCTGGTGAAGGGAAATGTGACTGGGATATGACTTTCCATCATAGCCTGGGCTTAGAGGAGAGTCTGGCCAAAATTAAAGAAAGAAATTAATCTAGCTAGAATCAGTCAAGGGGTATTAAAAGCTTGGAAAACAATATTGAAGGCAGTTTCTCTCCTGTTTATGTGTGGTAATATACATCTCTGTATCACAGTATAATATATACAGCAATATTATATATAATACATATAATGTTCAGAGGTAAAGCTAAGACAAATTTACAGCCTAATTAAACTACAGTTCTATATTCTTAACTCTCTTCTGTGAAGTGCTTCAAAATTGCCAAGCCTTTCTTGCCTAGTATTTGTGCTTCAAAGCACCGCACAAAGTAACTGAAAAATAAGCAGCTGTATGTTTGACTTAACACAACTTGATTTATCCATTTGCCTTTTGTACTGTATTCCCCCCCCCTTTTTCTCTCTTTTTTTTTAAACACACAAAGTGAATCAAATGCCTGGTATACATGGTACAGCTGAAAGTCCTGTTGTGCCTCAAGAAAACCTTGTTGATCAATACCAATTCTATGTAACTTTACTGTGCATTCTTTGATCCTTCTCAACTAGTTATTAAAAACCCATGTCCTTGTGTTAGTCATCCACACACAGTATTGCTGGGTTTGAATTCTCCAATAGTGATATGGACACAGATAGTGTGGAAAGGAAAATATAATTCCATCTGGGCAAATAACGCTGACTGACAGAGTTATTTTTAAGAACACTTATCACTTAGGTTTTCATGTGTAAATTGAGATAATGGGTCTTTTTTTTTTTTTTTAAACTGAGAAACACTCTCCATGTCCAAAGAGACTATGTTTCAACAAGTAATTCCAGAGTGATGTATCTGCACCACGATTATTCACAATAATTTATAGTTTTGTCAGCTATACGTTAGCGTATATATGAAACAGAACCAGATGATGGACTACCAGCAAAAGTATAAACACTGTATTTATCTTTGGAGTTTTCACTAGATCCGTTTGCTAACAGATTCAGACTAGAAGTAGAAGACATTAAGGATGAACCAGAAGCTCTCTTCAGATTTTACTGATCTCATGCAGACTGAATAAGAATCTGGCCCTGCAAGTACTTCACAGTGAGTGTTTGAAGCATTGTTAACACCAGACACATTTCTACACAACACACCAGATGCTGTCACTCAAAGTCCTAGAGAAAAAGAGTACATCACTTCCATTTTCTTTTACCTTTCATCACTACCTCCTTCAAGTAGAAAATCATTCTCAGGTGGGCAAGGGAATTTTAGTTTTGCCCGGACCAGTATATCTGCACCTAAACAGTGAGGACAGCAGGTCCTGTTAAGATCTGGACATTTGAATAGACAGGCAATTTCAATTGGTTGCCAAGCAAATCTAGTAATCTAAACCTTACATTTACAGACATTTAATATTTGTTAGTGGTATCCCAGGGTACCTGTGGAGTTACTTGGAGTGAAGTGCTGTAAAAACCGACCGATCAACCAACCAAATCACCTCAGAACCAAAAAACTCTTTTATTGTAAAGAGTTTGTAATCCACTCAGAGTGAGAAAAGCACCAGAAATGAAATGCAGTTAAACTATTGTGAATGGGCTTCCTAATCAGATACGAAGTTCAATTTTATACCTCCTCCTTAGTCACTGATCATTCCAACCTTCCACTGAATATACTGACAAATACTTTTATTTCTGTATGTGTGTTGAACTGGAAAGCCCCCTAAAAATGAAGGTTTAAAGGAAAGAGATTTGAGGAGAACCTGCATAATTGTGTCACACTAAAGCATTAAGTGCAGAATACATCTGATACATGTTTGTTCATCAGACATACTATGAATCAGTTATAAAAGAAGCATTCCAGTTGCTGCTAGGGTATTTTCTAGCATACATTAATCAGCTCTGACATACTTTTTGGAAATGCTTCCAATTTATATGAAGAAAGTATATGAAATCACTGTACATATTGTTGTTTATTTTTAATTTTCTATGGGTTATAAAACGCACACAGAGAACAGAACGCAAATCGTTTCCTCTTCAGTGTTGCTGAAAAAGATATCAGATTCTTAATGAGGGAAAAACAGAACATCAGTTTGTTATGCATCTTATTCATGAGTACATCCAGAAAGGATGAATAGATGGCTGACTGTAATAAGGAATAGCTAATGATACAGAGCACAGTAGACATCTTCATTATACACCACTTCTCTTCAGTCCCGAAAACTATAGATTAGCAACGATGTTGGGAAAAGGAACACACCTGACATTTTAGTGCTTGATTCAGCTCATACAAATGAGCTAATTTTCAATAGGTTGCTGCAAGCTCAACAGAACTTCCTGAATTTTCAAATTAGAGATACAGTGAGCAAAACTAGAGATTCTGCTCCCTTGCAGTTAGTTGACACACACAAAAGGCAGCAAAAAAATACATATATATGTATCATCCAGATGAGTGAAATATGAGGAATGAGAAAGGAAAAAGACAGTAACACATTCACTGTAAATGACTCATTCATGTTTCTGCTTTTTCGCTTCTTGCAGTGCTAACAAAGGCCCTAGCACATCACAGAAAGACTTCCAGCACAATAGAAAACCCACTGAAGTGGGTTTTTTTTTCTTTGCTTGGTTTTAATCTATGTGAAAGTAAAACACACTTACTTAAACTGATGGATCAAGGCTCCTGTCTTCTAGCAGAGAGTTATTTTTATCTCGTACTAAAACTCACAATCAAAGTATATGTTTATAAAGTATCATGATCACGACCATGACCAGACTAACACCTTTTTTAACCTTGAAGAGTTTTATTTACTTTTTGATTCTCAGCTACAGTGATTGTTTTGCTATAGTGAGGAGGTATTCCTGAATATGAAAATTAAGGGCAAATTGTTTGGGATAAATATCCAAAGGGCTCCTTAACCACGTACCTCCACCCCATCCTACCTGCTAGAAACCTTCTTTTCTTCCTGCCCTCACGTCAAATATGATCACTGTCAAATGCACAGTACGAAGCACGGGGCTTCATATCTTCATATCTTTCCTTTGCTGACCTTTGCAAAACTGGTTTATAGTCTCTCACAGAAGACTGAAATTAGTCTGCTGGGAAAAGGAGAAATATCTGGGGTCAGAATATGCTTTCCTTCCTGAAAAAAGCATTTTGTACAAACTATGTGAGAAATATTTCAAAAGGGGGCAGCTGTACTTTCTTCCCTCTCTTATTACTGTAGGCAAAGCTTGAATGTTTCATTATTCCACATGTTTTTGAAGGGTGTTTTACTTGAACAGGTTCTCATGGAAAAACGTGTAAATGGAAATCTTATGACAGAAAAAAAATAAAAGGAAATCTTAAAATGTATGCTTCCAGTCAGAACCAAAGTTTTTACACCTATGGTGCACCAAAATATAACAAAACCAAGCTGGTTTAGGCTTCTTACATAAATGGGGATTGTTTGTGCCCATGTAGTGCATCTAACAGAAAAAAGTTCCATTCAGATGGCACAAAAAACAATTAGAATCTTAATTTAACAGCTTGATAGTGAATTATTTCATGTAGTGTTCTAAACAAAAGAGTCTGGATACCTTATTGTAATTATTCTTTCATTTAAGAAATATACTTTCTCTATTTTAAGCATAAGGAATCTGATCTTGCTTTATAAATAAACGAAAGGTAATAAAGGATTATTATGTGTTTCATAACTGGGCAACTGTATTATATAGAGAGTGCAGAGGGGTAACGAGTTGCCTATTTTCTGAACTGCAGCATCTATAGCACTGTGTTACCATCCCTGTAACACCTCATGCCTGCACCAAGTTCACTAATTATTTCTATACAATTTATAAGTAGAAAATAAAAAATATTAATTAATTATATTTTGCTGTGTCCTCTTTCACAAAAATGAGTGGATCTAAGAGGCAGGAACAAAGGAAAAATTTTGGAATAAAACTATCAAGCTTAGCCAGAAACGCTACTGATAATGAGGACAATGTACTTGCTTGCTATTTTGGAGCAACTAATTAGAAAGCTGTGTAGACTTTTGTAGAAGCTACAGAGGAAGAGACCAAACCTCAGATTTATGCATCTCCAAACTGACGATGAGCTGAGATTTGCCAAAATTTAAGACCTCTGAGCAGTGGGGTTGACTTCTCATTAACTCTGTTTTACTGCATAATGAGGCTTTGGGATGAGCTAATATGATTTCTCATGCAACTTTAAAAATATACAAACCTGTACAGCTTTATTTCCTGTTCTAGCCTGCCTCTCTTTCCTCAACATGTAATACCTTTGAGAACAAAACTCTGTTAATGCTCTATTACATTTTTAATGAAGAATAATAAAGTGTTAAATCACACATCAATCATTTTGCTGCATCCTTAATGTAATGAATTAGTAAACTCTCTGTCAATTCTCCTCTTACTGTATGAGTAGGAAGTTGCCAAAACATGGCTGATTAAGTACAAAAGGAGCAATCCATATAGCATAGTACATCTACTAACATGTAACTACTGTCTGGTTACTGAAGCAAGACTTAAGTAATAGCCCATTGTTTGAGGAATACAGAAGCACAACCCTGTAACAGACACAAAAGCCAAGGCAGTATCATGTGATACTGCATCAGAGAAACAGCTGTCAGAGGTTTAATAGTAATTATCTGAAATATGCCCATGTAGGTCAGTATTGCTTTGTTGGTTTTGTTTGGTTTGTTGTTGTTTTGTTTGTGGTTTTTAAATTTTTGTTTGTTTTTAATGTACATGCTTATCAATAATAATTGCAAAGGAGAACTCAAACAAGAACATGAGAAAGAGCCTCCTTTCTGAACTTCCTGAAAGTCTGGATCTTGAATCCGTCTCTCTTAGGAATAGACCTGGTTCATAGCATTCATATTTGCCAAACTAGAACCTTGAAATTAGCTGCTAAGAAATTCACAAACGTGTTAGCTTTAATCTAAAGCTTGACCAGAAGCCTGCAACCTACTTTTCAAGGCTCAAATCTCTTATCTAAACCACCTAACAAATTGACCTAAGAAGTATCAAACACTGCAGTCAGAAAATTGAAGGAGGTAAGCACGCTCTGTGTTTCAGACAAGCCCACCAAAACAACAGGGGTTTCCTACAGGGTGGAATCCACCATGGGCTAGTACACCAAGTTTGCTGAAATCGTCACGAGGGATTAATAGGAGACAAGGCTGTTAAAGATGGATATTAGAGATATTATTGTGCATTGCTATTGAACTGTTTGGGTAAAATTCAAGGCATTTGTTAATACTGCTAATGCATCTAATTCCATTCAACTGTATATGCAAGCATGTGATTGTCACTCGTGGAAAGAGTCATCTTATATATTCTTTAAGGTTCTTAAGGGTCACAAAGTAATGTTTTGACTGCTCCCCTGTGGAAAACTGCTGCTAGTAGAAGAGTCAATGAGAGGTAACTATATTAAAACTGGAGTTATTTATAATGACAGTTAACTGCTTTAAAAAACAAAACCAAAACCCAACAAAACCAAACTCCTTTGACCTTGTAAGGAAGTATGGCTAGATATGCAAATATCTAGCTTTTAAATGTCAAGGTCTTCATTGCAGCAGCTAGTCCAGGCTTAGGCAAAAGGGGGCACTATTAAACTCAGTGTCAAAGGGGCACAAACTGCTGCTCCTCAGAGAAACAGGCTTCCAGCCCTCATGTGCTTGAAATGAGGACAGTTCTTTGGGAAACAGGGTCTACTCTTCCATCAGTATGTCAGATCTGTTTTCTAGAAGCAAAAGGCCTGAGCACTGACCTCAACTTGACAGTGCACAACAGAGAAATCTTTAGTCAGCAGTGGCCAAATGCTGTAAAAGTTATCCATCCTTGCCAAAAGGAAGACACTTCTTGCAATTCCTCCTTCAGCTGAGCATCTGAGCAGATGCTAGCACATATCAACACCTGATTGCATCGCAGAGAGGGGCGGTCTGCAGGATGCTGCAGATGGGATGGCCTGTCTGATCTACTGAGATTTGATCCTCTTCAAGGAATCTTTCCTTGCCTCTCTGCTTGGCTCTTGGGCATTCTCTCATACATATATACAATACATGTTTAATCTAAAAGCAATAGCAATTAACTTGTATTTCTTTCTATCAGAGAATCCGGTCAGATAATATCATTAGGTATAAAATCTTAAAAGGGAGTGCAGAAACAGAGAAAAAATTTGGTCATTTTTGCTTTGCAACATTTCCATAAGGCAATAAAACTCTTGTCACTAAAAAACCTGCAGGGTTAGCAGAAATACAGAATCATCACCGGTGGGGTTTTGTGCACAACAGCTTCTCCACAGAGCTAAGGCCAGCTAAGCCACAGTCTGCTTCCACGTACTTCTGTTTCTGTCACAGCTTAGTTAAGATGCAGAGATAAAAAAAAAAAACAAAACCAAACCACACAACACAACCAAACACACCAAAAACCCCCAACTAAAAAATTCAGCGTTTTTCTCCCCAAAATGGAGTGACAACAAGCACAATAAAGCTGGTAAGCAAATAGCAGCGTGATGTGATGAGCAGGAAGTGAATCAAAGCCTGGAACAGCAGCGATGCAGAGCCTCGATCTGGAACAATTCTGCAGCTTAAGTAACATAAAATATTTGGTTAGTCCACTGTAGAGTGTCACCTTCATTGTTGAAATATTTTAGCTATTTCAATTACTGGCAGCTTCTTAACATATTAATCCAACTCTTTTCTCTGCCTCCTCTTCCTCATTACTGGTTACAGTCAAAGTCAGATGCTGTCCCAACAATAGGGATAGCTCTGGAGCTGCAATTGAACTTCCACTGAGGCCACCAGTCAGCACTTTGCAATCTGCCATGAAAAGGCACCTGCACAGGTGCTCTGCAACACACATATGGTTGGACTTGGTACTCATCAGTCTTTTTTATGGCTCACATGGTTAGCAGGTTTTTAATGGTGCACTGTTGCTAGAATGTCATTCCTGGTGTATTGCATGGACTGCGGAGTTGTTCAGCACTGACAGATACTCACTCATCCATCAGATATCATGTGTAGAAAGAGGTGTAAAAACCTTAGGAGGCCTGTCCTTGCATCACCTTTCCTTACAAGCTATGGCACCAATAGCCAACACAGGAATAATAAGGTGCCCTGTGCATCTTTAGCCCCTGTCATACATATAAAAGCTGCTTCACAACTTAATCCACTGTACAGAGACCATGTCCCTGACTGGACATTAACTGGATCAAGGGTCACATACACATTGCACTGCTTTGGTCTACTTGCCTCCATATTTACAATTTATCTTCTTTTTTAATGTTATGTATGTAGTTGCAAGGGCTCTTGAACACTAAATAAATCTTAATCTAGTGCATATGTGAAGAGAAAGTACAAAAAGAGATTATACATTTTCTAGTTTTCCAATCTGCTTACCAGATTCTTATTTTTTAATATGTGCAAGTAGCAAGAGTCTACTGGGTCAACTAGCTTATAATTAATTATTGATTAGATATTACACCCGTATGCTGAGATTCATTTAGAAACCAAAGTGCTTCCTTGGTACTTATGTTAGCATTTATTAAATATGCATTATTAATCTGAATTATGCTGTGTTCAAATGTAAGCCCTTAGAGCAAAGATAATGATCACAGCATTAGTATTTGTAAAACAGAATTGATTTTCCAACTTCACCAAATTAGCTGAAATATGGGATAGGCTGCAGGTATTGAAGAATGAACACTACTAGAGGAAGTTGGCATACTTTGTTTTTTTTGATGTACCCCAATAAAATAGATAAAAGACAAACCTAAACTTATTCCCCTAAATAGTGCAGACATATATGAGATCTAGATATCTTAAAAATAATTAAGAAACCTTATTCATACATCATGGGTCATACATACATTATTTTTAGTCCAGAAGCAGTCCTTGCAACTTTACCAAAGAAACAGAAAAAAGTAATTTACATTAATTTTCCATATGCAACTATTCCACAGAAAGCTAGTAAAGCTTCAGAGAAGTAAATGGTCAGGCATTTCTCTATAGATTTTGAAATAAATTGTTTTCTTTTTCTTGTGTTTAAATACACTTGTGTAGGAAAGAAAAAATACTGCTTGACTAAATGAGAGATGGCAGTATTTATGATGCTGGTTTGAGGTTGCTTAAATTTTGTATTTCAAACATCTTGAAATTTCAACGTGAAATTCACAACTTAGCAACAATCCTGTCAAAATAAACTTTCATATATAGCATCCAAACTATATAATATTTTGGTACTTGAATACAGATTATTTCAAGGAATATGGTTAAGTGTCAATTCTCAAATTCTCAGCCTAAACATGGAACTGAGTATAGTTTTGAGAAGAACTTTGAGCATCCTTGTGTAAATATTATCTGTCAATGGTCTTTTTTTATATAGCTCATCAGGTAAGTGTTAATTTTAGCATTATTATTGTTGCATTACACACACACACACATAAAAAAAAAAAGAAAAAAGTGGAAGAAATCCAAAACTGACCCTGTAGTGTGAAATATCACTGTTAGGTATTGTATTACATACATTAAAATGATATTTTAATTCATTTTTTAGCACTTTTATCTAATGTCCATTTTACTGTTTATAGCTAAAATGTTCTGTTAATTGCAATTAAGAATTTTCACATTTATATTCATATTGCAAGTGTTCAAAAAGAAATGTACTGACATGGTTATAAACTTCACAAAAATTTGCAGGGTACTGGGTTGGAGATGCAGAATTTGAAAATACAAGGAAAAAGCAGACAGAGGTTAATACTTGAAAATTATGTTTAAAAGCAGAGAAGAAAGGAAGCAGGTTCATTAGTTTGCAGTTATGCAGCGTGCAGTTTTTCTGACAAGATTCTGCAACACTTGGAATGGATGGGGAGTTCAAGAACAGGCTTTTGGCGCTCAACTTGAAATTCCAGCAGAGCTAAAATCAGTTAAAGGGTATTTTACTCTTTTATTGTTGTGGTGTTGTTTTGTTTTTTTTTTTTGGCCACGGATAAGAGGGTGATATTTCATTTATAATATGGCTACTAAACCTGAACTAGAAAGGGAATATTGTGACAGAGAAGAAAATGGATACTTGGAGTTAACTATGTTCATTATACCTACTAACCTACTTACCACTTTGCATGAATAAAGTATTGAAGCAAAACAATAACAAGAAAAGAAAAACATCACTTTGGGGTATACCTGGTTTTCAAATTTATGTAAGGACAAGAGCATAATACTGTTTTGATGTTTGCTTCCACTACGGGGAAAAAATAAATATTAAAGTGAGTGCAGCAAAGTTTAAAAGATGTTTGTATGTACACACACACACAAATTACAAATAAAGAGCAGACCAGGGACTAAGAAAACATTTCTCTGCTACAGGTATCACTGCTTTTATAGTCACCACTTATTTTAGGTCTGTATTGTGCCTTTGTTGTTTGGCTATCCCGTTGCTATAAATAATTTTAAGCTCAGGTATATTTACTTTCTATTTCTGCTCAAAAAGTTGCTAAGAATTAATTTACGATCACAGTAGTCAGAGCAAATCCAGAGAAATGTTAATAAAAATTAGAGCTTGATGCAGTGTATGCTCAAAAAAATAAACTGAATGCATTTTCATCTTTAAAGTGCAAGTCAGTTTATGAGAATGTTTTCCCCCAATTGTACCCATAAGTATTGACAGATATTAGATACTGAAGAGCTTACCCACTGTTCTGCAAATATGATACAAAGTGATTTTCAGCAAACAAGAAAATTAATAAAGCACCTGGAAAATATATTTATATATAAAGACATCTTATCTAGAAG
>JANIJG010017442.1:28244-47478 GCA_024611175.1 Megaceryle torquata | reverse complement strand
TAGATAGATAGATAGATAGATAGATAGATAGATAGATAGATAGATAGATAGATAGATAGATAGATAGATAGATGCATACATATATATACACAGACAAACACCAAAATTGTCTGGTTTTGCCAATATCTTTGTACTTCTTTTCGTTATAGCTATCGCAATACTCCTGATCCATATCTATCATTTGTCAATCAAATAACAGACAATGGAAATAGAAATTCTAGTGGTTCTTTTGGGCTCCATTTATGAAGCACAAGCAGTCCAGTATTTGCAACTTAAGTTGTCATTTCCCTGTCATTTTTCCCACAAAATTCCCAGCATTTTCAATCAGAAAGGCACCATTTTTCAGGGGGGCAGAAGAAAAAACAACACACAAGTCACAAACCAACACCTTCATGAAAGACCTAAGTTTCGGTTTTCCATTTTTTGTGAACATCTCTACAATATACAGTTAGTTGGTGGCCATTTCAATGGAATGGATTGGGATTTCTTGGCCAGAATATTTCAGTTTTTGACCTCCTCAAGAACTGAATCTGCCTAAGATACACTTCCAGCAGTGTTGTGAGCCACACACACACGCACATCGTGCCTTGCTGGAGGTGTGCCACTGTTTGTTGTGTCGTTTAAAAATGTTATCTCCAGAAATAAATTCAAATTGGCCGAAGCTTGAGTTATACACTAAGGTCTGTAGAACTCATGGTTTTGTTTATTTAGAAGAACAATTATCTTGATTTGTAACATCAGCTTCCCAAAATACTTTGCTATTTACTCCAATTCTTCTGCATTTTAAATACCCTTCATGCAGCCATGACCTAATACAACCCTAATGAATACTTGCATTTTCCAGACTGAATGCCCATTCTGTTTCACGATGCAGTTTTATATTTTATCCCCTTTAATATTCAAATGAACTTCTGCTAAGTGATGAATATGAGCCAGCATTTACTTTTAATTAATTGCATGGGGTAATCAAATATGGCCAAGTGGCTGTGTGGTGTCTACAAAGCTTACATATACGTATCTCCTTTCTTGTATTCTTCAAACTTCAGTATGCATACAATTCACAGAAGAGGGCTCTGCTCAAATATACTGCAATGTTAATAAAGATCTCAGTAATGACCCGGTGCAGAAAACGAGGCATTTATTATTCTGTAGACATCCACTGTTGTTGGATCTTTCTACTTCAGAATGCAGCATTCTGAAGCCAGTTTAAAAACTAATATAGCAAATTGACAAAGATCTACTCTCATTTATTACACTTCAGTAAGTGAGAAGAGATCTATAGGAATTCTTCACGTATCTAATTAGATTTGCTTTTTGGCAATGTCTGCGGTGTGTATCTAGGACATTAAATGAGCTACTGCTATTAAGCTTCGTTAACAGGACACCAGGGCTTTATGTAATGCATTTTCATGTTCACATTGCAGCTTCAGATTAGATTTAGTTCCTGTATAGACAGGTTCGGCTTAATTTAGCTCAGCAGAATTGTACTCAATAAGATCAGCTTTTATGTGGCCTTTTGTGACATTTAAAATTAGATACTATATTAAAGTCCAAGTAAATTTTTCACAAAGCTTTGTAATCAGTGCTTTGAGATATTAATTTTTTGTTTATACCAAGTCCTCAACATTTGTTCTAAATATAAGGAAACAGAATTGTTGATGGATTACTTGAAGACCCATAAAAGAAGTCATTAGTCTCATGGCAGTGAGCAGTATGAAGCAGTAATAATAAGATCTCTCGGTATCATTTGACTATGAGCTGATGATAGTGCAAAGATCTGGAGAAAAGTGTCTTTAGAACTCTGAACTATATGTGGGAATACAAAGGAACCTGATGAATAAAGGGATAATAGGAACAGAAAATGAGGAAACTTGAAAAGAACTGCAAAATACATAGATGTGAAATACAGTAAAATCAATTAAAACTATGTAACCCAAAGAAGAATAAGCTCTTCAGCGATAACATAAAAAAAGTTTAGCTGAGATGGAAGTGTCCTGAGCTGGGTAGTGACAAAGCTAGAATATATTGCTTTTATCTTAGCTGCTTCAAAAAAATGTGTGGAATGTTTCATTTGGCTTCAAAGTCATAAAATGTCTCAATAGAACAGCTTATAAAAGCAGCCTTGTAATTAATGTGAGCTGATACCAAG
Organism: Megaceryle torquata; assembly: GCA_024611175.1. Lineage (NCBI taxonomy): Eukaryota > Metazoa > Chordata > Aves > Coraciiformes > Cerylidae > Megaceryle > Megaceryle torquata. The sequence goes on along the minus strand of JANIJG010017442.1, from coordinate 45,329 downwards.
CTACGGGATTATAGATTTACCTATTCCTGATTTCTTCTATTCCCTCTTTTATCCTGCAGAATGAGAAAGACATAAATGAGTCTCTGCTAGTACTTAGGGATGTCTTCTGGAAAGGCTGTGTCCATTTAAGATAAAAATCTGGGGATCCGATGCCACCTGAGCTGATAAACTGGTATTTTAAGACAAGTGCGTCCAATACAATGAGGAGGACCCACAGGAAATGGGATCCTTGCTCCATTTCCACAGCTAGCTGGTACTTTTGTACCAGAAACAGTTAAAAACCTCTCCTGTTTGTGATTAAAGCTAACTACAGCTGATAGTCACCTCGAGGGTAATAGTATCCCTTCACAGTGGAATTTTAGCATTCCCATTGTAATTACCATTTGTCATTGCCAGGAGATTCTCTTCTTAGCAAAGAGAAAATTTTTATCATCTAAAACTGTAAATCTGATATTAGCATTCACAATTAACCTGAAATTTCAATATTTGAAACTCATAGTATTCAGCCCTTTCTCTGAGAAAACATGAGCAAGAGCAAAAAGGATCACTCAAAAAAGATCATTTGATGGTAAATACTTCTGTACAATTCCTAGGTAAACTGCATTTTCAAAGTATATAGGGCATATACTGAGTAAAGCATCTAGAAGGATAAATCATTATGGATGGACATTTCATGTCCAGAGATTTTGTTGCTTAATAACAGATTTATTTGAATAGTGGAGGTTTGATTTTTTTTTTTTTTTTTCAGTTAGAGTGGTCACAATGTTTTTCTCAACTGCATTACCTGAATAATGGGAATCCTTTTTAACTGAAAGCAAGTGAGAAACCACAATTTTAACTAGGCTGAATTCCACAGAAGGATGTTAAATGATTGATGTTGAGTAATTTAGCTACAGAACAAGATGTGTTGTCAGGGTTGGCCATAGCACCTTTTTTCATTTCCCCTGTAAGGCAAACCTGTTATTTAAGGAAACAGATGGACAAGGGAACAGCGAGGTTACACACCTCAATTAATAGTATCTTGCAGGTCCCTTGGCTCGTTCTGTTGCATGCTTTTAGCTTGCAGAACATTGTGCTTTGTAAGAAAGAGAAAACATTTATAATTGCAAGACAGGCTAGCAGAAAAGGCAGCATTTTTGTAAATTTTGAGTGTATTTCTTTATTGTTGCTAGCTTACTGAGACTAAAACTGCCCATTAGCTAAAAATACTGCAAAAAAAAAAAAACCCAAGCCTAAGAACAACAAAATTATGAAATTCTTCAGTCTCTCACAGTGTCAGTGACAATCATCAGAGTACTTGGCAATTGATCTTTGTCCGCTGGAATGTATTTTGACTCTGTTGTTCTCCTATTTGAATACTTATTTGACCTGGCTCCATCTGACCTGGGGACAGCTTCAGGCACCTTCGCACAGAAGCCATCCCTGCAGCCTGCCCTCTCCTGAAAACCTTGCCTTGTAAACCCAAAACAGGAGCTTATAAGAGAGGTGAAGAGAGACTTTTCACCATGGCCTGTAGCAATAGGCAAGGGTTAACAGTCTTAACCTGAAAGAGGGTAGCTTTAGACTGGATATAAGGAAGAAATTTTTCATGATAAGGATGGAGAGACACAGGAACAGGCTGCCCAGAGAAGCTGTGGATGTTCCCTCCCTGGAAGGGTTCAAGGCCAGGCTGGATGGGGCTTTGAGCAACCTGGTCTAGCAAAAGATGTCCCTGCTCACAGCAGCAGGGTTGGACTCGATGATCTTTAAAGGTCCATTCCAATGTCAGCCTTTCTGTGATCCTCTGATTCTATGAATAAATAAGCAGACCTGCAGCTGAGTGAGATCAAGTTTCCCAGGGAACCAAAAATTATGTACCTAGTCATAGATGTTAATATAAGAACCCTTAGTCTCTTATTAAACTAAACTTTGCAGTCTTAAAGTATGAATTGACTGAAGTCTCAGTAAAAGACGACTTCATTATAGCTATACCATACCAGATATTTAAATTAGCCACACAGTTTCTCAGCTGAGAAGTTAAAACTATTATAGCATGCAAATGGCAGACCTAAAAGTATATAATAAAATGTTTTGTCCAAATACATAAAGATTAGTCTCATGCCTGAAACTGAGATACTGAAATGAGCTGTATTATTAACAAAGCACAAACTAATGTCAGCTAGGATCAGAATGACATCCACAGCCTTCATATAAATGCTCAACAATGAGGGAGAGAGCATTCAAATGTCCACTTGATACTTTCATGCACCATTGGCCATTTATTCCTTTCACTGAGAAATATTAATCACATCTTTTTTTCTCCAGTTATTCCAACACAGCTCCCTTGAAGTAAAGGCATTTATACAGATGTACATCAGATGAGAGTTATGGAATGACGTAAATCAAAATACACATCACCCTACTGAGATCACCATACTCACAGATTATCTGACAGCAACATTGGCTAAGGTTTTAATTTTAAAATGCCCTAATGGATAGAAATAACTAGTAGTATGATCAATAATACCCTATGCTAACTGGTCATGTTTTCCATATCAAGAAGGAAATCATCTGTAGCCAAATGTTATGCAGTCTAAAGCATGTATTTACACTACAGTACATTATACAGACCGTGATACAACAGCCACTTACAGTTTCAGCAGCAAAGGAAACTGCAAAAATGTCTGCTTCTTGAAAATTTTCAAATTATCTGGCTGGTCCAGGCAACATGTTAACAGGAAAAGTAAGAACATTAATCTTTAGTACTCATGCAGACAAAGCAGTACAGACATCCTTGGGAAAATTCTTTAAATATCCCTGAGACTGGACCCTACAGGAGTTAAGCTAAGCTTAACAAAAATAACTGGCATATACATAAAAAACCTGCCAACATTCATCTTGGATCCATATTAATTAACCATTTCACACACACAGAAACCAGAAAAGTAAAATGTTTGTTATGTATTACAATGAGCAGCCTTGAATTACAAGCAGTACTGCCTGGGGTTGCAGACACTGCAGTAAATCAATGCAGCTTGATGTCATAAAAACTCAGGTATATTTATAGTCTTGTTCAAAGTCTCTTTTTACAAGGTAAATTGCATGAATCCTGGGAGATAGTTCTTGTTTAAATTAAAATAATAGATATTTGAGATGGGGAGGAGGGGGGAAATCCCACCATTAAATCAGGCAGGCAGTGCCAGTGTCAGCACAAGTTTGCTTTCTGCAATATATCCTCTGGAGTTTGGACTCCAGTGCTGGGTCTCTTACTATTGCCCTGTAAAAATTATTGCTCAGAATAATAGATCTTACATTTGGAAAGTATACTTTGGAATTCAGCTTAACTCTACCTGGATTGCCTAAAGACATGTTGAGTGACCTTGAAAAGACTCTGGAATTGCCTGCAACTGTTTAAACCATCCTCAGCTAGAAAGAGCAGTATCTTTCTTTCTCTCTTTCTCATGTTGCAATCACTAGCTTTAATTCATTAGAAAGATCTTTGTGTTCAAAATGCTCTGGAAACAGTACTATTAATTACTGCCTAGTAGGGTGATTTTGATATCCTTTTTGTCAGCCTTAATAATGCCTTGCATTTTTTCATGGATGTACTTCAAGTACTTGGAGACTGTTGCCTTACCCTGATAAGTTATCTGGCCAAGCTATCAACATTCAACTCCTTGAACAATTCCCTATAAGTCAATCACTCTACCCCTCTATATTCTTTCCAGCTCCTGACCTTTATTAGGCATCTGAGAGCAGAGAGTGGGGATTCAGAGGTTTGCTTTCATACATGCTTGAAAATATGTTCTGTCTTTATATTCAAGCTTTATTCAACCATGAATTTCAGATACAGCAACAAATCTGTCTTTAACTGTCAAGCCAAATTACAGTTCAAGAGGGGAAAAAAGGTTCACACTAAGTCTGTGGTAATCAATGATTTCATGTTTTAATTGTATACTTCAAGAGATACTCAGTTTTGCTGTTGACCGTACCAAACTATGCAAGTGGTGCCTAACAGCCTGCTCTCTCCTATAAGCTGACCTGCCAAGGCAAACACAGAATTCCAAGAAGCACAAACCAAAACATTTATGTTTCATTTTCAAGGACATTATCTGCTTTAGCTACCCACTAAAACCAAAGGCTCCTGCTTTTTCTGTTTCTTTTAATTCAAGGGTAAAAGCAATGATGTTCTAGGTGATTTCACTGGGCATATGTCAAGTTACACCAGCAAAGGACGTGTTCTTTTTGCTACTGACACAGACCCTTGACAGACAGCAGAGGAAGAGCTCTCAGGCTATTGCCAAAATGCATACATAACTGAACGAGCATCACGTGGGCCGGGAAAGGGAAAGGTGCTTCCCTTCTGCTTTTTCTCTGTAGGGTGGTTCAAACGCCCTGTCAATTAACACTAGAAGAGGTAGATCGATGAACTTTAGAACCTCTTCACTTTGGCAGAGTTAATAATGGCAATAAAAGGAGATGGACCCATCACCACCAAGTACTTAGAGCAATACTCTCCTTTGCACATTTCTTTGTGAACAAAACTAAACCCTCACTAATTTTTGTGACTTAAGTGGCAAGCCACCTTAGAAAAGGAAGAAGGCTGGAAGCCTATGGTCAGCAAATCTGAGGTGAAACCTTTGCCTAAATATAGTCATCTAGTGTCATTTGAGATGCCTTGGGGCAATCAACCTGGCCAGCTGATGCCAGTTCAGGAGCACAGCTCCCACTGAGTCCCCTGACACATGTACCAGCCCTGTTGGGATGCCTCTGATACCATACAGCATTCTACGTGTCACCAGATGACAACGTGGAGGCAACCGAGTCAGCAAAGGGATGGAAAACAGAGAGGCAAATGGGCTTGAAGCCCATTTTGTGTTGCATTAGAAGAATATATGTAGCATTCCTTGAGGAAAACCAGGCCATAAGCAGGCAATGTTCCCATTCATTAAACTGGAGAAGAATCTGGCCCTTTGCTGTGCCATGAATATTTAATCGAACTGGACAACAGTGAACACCTTTGTGCCTTTTGATCCACTCAGAAAAGATCTTCAGCTAAAGGCAGCTTCCATTTTCTGTGAACTAGAAAAAGGAGGCTAGCTTCCTACCAAATTTATTTATCTTTATTGTCTTTTTGTTTCTCTTCAGCTCATGGTATTTCCTACTCTTACCCTTTTCATCAGCCTTACTGGCCCTTAAGACAAAAGCACATGCTGTAGATGTTCAGACCTATTTTCCTTATCTGCCCACAAGCAAAGTGGCAAAAAAACTTTATAAACATCTGGTTTTAGCCTTTCCTGATGGTTCCAGTTAAGAAAAACCTAATATTTGGGAGAAGTGGTCCTTAGGATTCTCTGTTATTTTCCTCATCTCTGTTATTGTATTTGTGTGAGTAACTTAATTCAGAAATAGTTATGATATGTAGTAGTAAGTAGTAGTAATGTCATTGTATTTCTGTCTGCTTCTGGAATCCTGAAGAGTTAATTTGGACACTGTATTTGGAGAAAGCAAAAGGTGATGAACAAAAGGAAGAGGGAGAAATTATTGTCTTCCTTTTTCAGGACTGCAGTGGAACAAATTAGAAACAGCCTGGGAATACAGAGATCATTTCAGTGGCTAACACTGATAAATGGGACTCGGCATCAAAACCAATCAAAGATGACTAGCAATGTTTAAATTGAGGTTGTGTTGACCTTTATTTTCATGTGTTATGCTCTGCTAACTTTGTGGAGGAAGGGCATTTCAGGCAGAATTTTCAGCAGGTTCATTGACTCATATTTGTTTCTTGGGCTAATGTATTACTGGCTATATAAATTGTTTGGTGCCACAAGTATGATTATTAGCAGCAAGAACAAGAGGGTGACCACACATGGCCTGGCAAATCATTATTTTTCTTGAGACTTAGCAAAATAAAAAAGCTAGACCATTTATTTCAGCCTTCACTTCGACCACCCTTATTTTGAACAGTGTCTCCTGTTATTCTGAAGACACAAAGCACAGGGAATATTTGCTTTTCATAGGACAAAGCCATTCTTCATATCTCAGACCAAAATGACAGCATATAGAGTTATGAGCAATGACATTATGGAGACAGTCTGATGGAACTGGCAGTACTCACCACATATTGAACGTGTATCAGCTGTCAGTGCCTGACAGTGGATAATCAGTGGGTTATTTTATTACCATTACTCAAATTTGCCTTAGTCACTTTCCAATCATCTCTTGTTATTAGAAACTCATTCTCTAAATTTTTCTTAATCTCCCAAGCCTTTAAAACATAGCCCAGAAACCATGCAGAAGTAGGGACAACTAACAAAGAGCAGAGGAAGAATTTTGCTTGAGTTCATTTAAGAGATGGAAATGTTGAAATCTAAATCCAACGCTGTGGAAATCTTTCTATTGTAAAATCTTGTTTATTGGAGACACGGTCAAATAAACCTAAAACGGAAAGGACAACCAATCCTGAAACTTCCAGCATGGAAAAATTCTGACTACTGTGGTCCAAATTCTAGATTTTGGAATCAGTCTTAATTATGTCTGTGCCATTTTGAATTCTATGGAATAATACAGGATATTTACAGTAAATTTAACTCTGCATACTAGATAGACTCCATAAGCACAACCACTCCTACAGAAGTCTATTTGCAACAGAGAGTTTAAGCCATATTAAATTGCATAGATGGGTGAAAGCCCAAATCATTTCTGGATGATTTTCCCTTTGTTCCTAATATGAACCCAAATTGCTCAAATCGTTTTACTAACAACTGGAATTTATTTGTCTATGACAGAATTAAAATGACAAAATACAGGATCGGTTTAGTTAAAAAGCTGAACTATACATGATCACCAGTGTTAGAGATCTGAGTTCAACAGTAAAGGCAAATTCTGGGGACAACTGTCATAAGCCTAAGGGAAAATTCACATTATCCACATTAAACTCCTTAAACTGTCTAACATAAGTGCATTTCAGAGCTTCTGTAGCTATAGCCTTAAAGTCACATGCAAGCACTACAAATTAAAACAGGTCCTTCAGATGGAGATGCAGAACACAGAAAGAGATGTCTAAAAGTAGGCATTTTAAATGCCCCTCAAAGTGTTTCTTTTTTACCTTATTTTCCTTTTGTGACTAACAGAATAATCTCACACTGAGAGCTCCAATAAGTAGGGCCAAATACTATAGCTGTAGTCTCACCGTACCATTACGGTCAGATAAATACCAGAACTCCAGGAGACAAAAGATCTGGCCCCTGTCATCCACAGACAGTCTGTGCCTGGAGCCTCGGCAGACCTGGACCAACAAGAGGGTGAGATTTTCTGTGCTGAATGAGGGACTTGCTTCCTCAGAGGAGTTGAAGTAGCCTTACATTTCCGTGGTGTAAAACCCGGCCAAAACTCCAACTGTGGTGGATCAGGAAAGATAAGCACAAAACAGAATCACCCCCACAAAGACATTTCCTTGCTCATTTCTAAAGACACAACTCAACAATTCAGAAATGATGAGCAAAAGTGCAAACTGACTTTTACTGGAGTGAAGTTGCCCTCTTGTAATTCAAAACTGCAGCACAGATACCTGATGTACGCAGGAATATCACTCCACAGAAATGCAAGAAATCACAACGGCAGGGTTTTTGATGGGCTTGTTTTCTCAGAATTTCCTACAACCAAAAAGTTAGAATGAGGTTCTGCACTTCAACCTGAGCTGCATGAGTTGCAGGTGGTGGGAGTACGAACACTGCTAGAGACCCCTATCAAAAACTCTAGAAGCAAATCTTTTTAGATCTTTTTTAGGGTTACAGTTTGGCTAATGACATTGCAGAGGACAAAGTTAACGGGGCTCAGAAAAGAAAAAAGGATGTTAATTTAGCAGAATTCTTTAATCCTTTGTATGCAGTACTATTCCTAAACAGATTTAACACAGAGAATTAAGAAACTTTTTGCTTCCAGTCCTTTTTTTTTTTTTTTTCTGGGCTAAACTCAGTCAGGATAGTCAAAAGCTATGATGTGAACCAAACACTGAAATTCCTATTTCAAAACTAGGAGACACACATACCCACAGCAGGATTACTTGTGATCAGCTCATAAAAGATCTATCCCCAAGCGCAGTAATTCTAACCAAAGCATTTACAGTCTGATCATGGATACTGTCTCAATGTAAAACGGATGTTCAAAGAGTAAATTACATTCTGTAAATTGCTTATCCACTTCCACTCTGTAACCAGTGTTACATGGATTTTTAAATAGCTGGTTCAACTGACCTATTCATCTATTACCTAACAGCATTTTTATGATAAGAAAATTCCTCTCTCCACCTTTCCTATCTTTCCTACCTTCTTTCTTCTGCTGTTGTTTGGTTAGGTAGGGGTTTTTTCCTTTAGTGCAAGTATGTTTTAAAAATAATAAGCAGACAAAGCTATTTTCTCTGTTTCCTTATTGTCCAAGAAAGCATTTTAATTTGATCAACTGTTTACGCCAGTATCCTACAGTTTCAGATCTGAAAGCTTATACAATCAAATTAAATGAGGGCATCTATCCCAGCTGTCTGAGCTGCAAGCAGCATTCCACCCCAACCAATTCTCATCCCACGTCACAAATGGAGCAACGCAACAGCAGGGAGTAGTTTTTCCAAAGTGGAAAAAGCTACCTGTAAAATATTCTTATAATATTGAGCACATTTCCTTTCATGCTGTCTGCATTTTCTGGTCTCGTCATATTGTCATTGTACTTCACTCTTTCTCTTATAGAAGATAAATGGAATGAAAGGTAATATTTAAAAAAAAGAAAAAGGGGGATGCTTTGTCTCCCTGTCTAGAAAGAAATACTAAAGCTTCCTTATAGCTAGAATTTTGGTATAAAGGAGGAAGATAGTAAAAAAAATTTTTACAAGTCTGCCATGTGTCATTAACATTTTGCATAATATTTTTATCTGCTCCTTACAGAACTGCAGATAAGGGACAATTGTACTTAAAGCAAAGACTTTACGGGTCATCAGTTCTGAATTTCATTTTTCTTTATTTGCTCCTACGAGTCTATTTATTTTTGGAATAAGGATTGGAAAATTAAACCCAGAGTAGTTCCTCCTATTCTTCTTCACTATCTTAGTTGGCAACACAGGACATTTCTTTCATGTGCAATATTAAGATGGCCCTACTTAATCTGTAGGTCAGGTCTTTAATTGGGGTTTAAAAGGCTCATTGCTGTATTTGCATAACGCAGCCTGCTAAGCCATAACTAATGGGACAGGCTGAGCTGAGACCCCTGGGGTTTTTTTGGATCCCCAACTTTTCTCATTTTTGCTGCCTTTGCAATTTAAAAAATGTACTCATTTACAGCTGCATTTTAAAGAAAAATGAGACTTGAAAACCTGACAAAATAACTACATTTTGCTGCTGCTTTTTTTTCCTGCATTCCTAATGTGTTTTTGTAGAGTTGACTGAAGGAATCAATTTTCTACAGAGATAGCAATACCTTTCAATAAGAAACAAAACCTCTACATCTTTTTGCTCAGCACTTGCTTCATGCTATGTCACTTTGCACAGTTTACTGTGACAGCCAACATTTTCTTGGCCATCACTGCTAGAGGTACGTACAATTCACAATACAATAGAGATCAGCCTCAGAGCACTAGCACCACACCAAAAACAAATCAAAACAAAAATCATCATCCTCATTTTGCCTTAAAAGCCCTGCCTCACTGTTTATTCCATCAGAGCTCAAAGGTATGAGACTGTCCTTCTTCTCTTGGAACCTTTTCCACCAGTGCAGAATGGTTGGTGGCTTGCTGCTGGACAGAAGGAAGGACAGCACCACAGGCAAGAAGGCTGCAGACCCTAATCTAAGTCTAGCTCTCTGAGGCAGGATTCAGTTTTAGGACAGTTCCTAGCGTCACAGAAGTGAGGGGGTAAGGAGAAAGGAAAGAAGATGGTGATGATGAAGGCTGCCTTTGCTAAAGAGGAAAGCACTGGGGACTGTTGGGTTCTCACTCCTGATATTGTCTGTGTAAGGTGCAATTGTGGTCTTTTCCTGTGCTCTTTAGCATGATCTTTTATCTATCACTATCCCCATCAGTAGCACAGCTACAACAGAGCGGAGGGAGGGGTAAGTCCTCCCTTGTCACTTTTCTCCCTATCTTGTTGGTGGGGAAGCCCTCAAAGAAGGCAAAGGACATCATCAGGTTGAGAGGGGGTGAAGCTATGACAACCTCCCACCCACCACCACCACCCTTTCCCTATTTCTGCTATGCAAAAGGCAAGTGGTGTCATCACCACAAGGCACTGGTTGTTCTTAAACAGGCACTCAGCATCAAGTAGAGCATCTTCACCACAGATGCTTCACCTCAATGCTCAGTCAGAGTCTGAGGTTCACCTCAACAGCCTAAGTATTTCCTCTAAGTAGCTGTTGTCACTGTGTCACTATTCAGAGGAATTAGGCCACTGTATGATGAGCACAGGACATATAGGCTCCTTGCCCAGGATTCTGGATTGCACTGTGACAGGGTTTGGCTCTGCAGCTCTGGAAGTATTTTCTGAGTTATATTCTTGATGTCCCCATGCCTCCACTTCCTTACTGCAAAACAGAAAGTATAACTTCCAGTATACTTGGATTATTTCCAACAGCACTTAAGAAAAGAAAGAAACAGGTCTTCAAGGTGAGCTGCTGTGATAGCTTTCATAGGAAGCAATTACTCTTTTACCTGCTTTGGAGGGTTTAGTTGTGATTTATGGTAAAACACTATAAAAATCTCCACCCCTACTGCCCATGAAAATGAATGTTTATGATGTTACCCAGGAAAAGATGAAATGCAGACAATAATGCTTCAAAACCCAGTGACTGTATTATGTCCTGCATTTCAGCAGCTTGTTTTGAACATGCAGGGAGTGGTCACAAGCACAGCTCAGGGGAACTTTGTCAGCCTGCATTTCAAGTGATGTAATTGTTCTCTTGAACACAGGCAATAAGAATTCAGGTCACCCTTCTGGCCCTGAAACAGCTAATATAGAGTCTGGCTCACAGTCAGACCAAGGAGCTGTAAGAATTTGCTGCCTCCATCCAACCACCAATCCTTTGCACAACTGGCTGAACGAGCCTCCTAGTTCAACCCTGACTTGCCTCAACCCGTAACTCGCTGTATTTATAGAGACCATCAATGAGTTCAGTTTATTTGCCAGCATCTGTAGGTTTAGCACCTTGGGGTGGGGGGAGCAGGACCTTAACTCAGTTCCCTGATGGAGTTAGTGAGGCAGTTGAAGGTGTTACTTTCCCCCCTCACAGATGGGGACAATAAAACTGAGGTCCGTTGCAAGTAAACTCAGGAGAGACTATGAATCAAACCTACTTCTCCCTATCAGGTGATATTATATTTGAAATATTATAAAGCAGGAAAATTAGAAAAAGGGTTCAGTAGGTCACTGTAATTTTAGCTGCTGGCCACCAGCAACAGTTCCAGCTAAAAGATTTAATTTTTAATTCGGTTACCCCAAATCTGTAAGTTGATTTATGGCCCTAGCAATGGTCCAGGTGCACTATAAAACCTATACATCTTGTTGTTTGGATGTTTACAGAAAACTAGTCAAGTTATTTCAAAATTCCCAAGAGCAGAAGTGTGACTGAACAGTTTTGAAAAAACTTAGAAAGAAAGAAAAAAACCCCACATAATAGCTGTGGTGCTTAGAAAATATAATTGCAATTGTATACAACAAACTATCCTGCATCTGGACCACATTTCTGTTGAACTTCATAGATCTAGGTGGAAGAAAGATGTGAACTTGGCCCTGACTGAGGTTTCTCTGTGTTTATAGCTACCTATGTTTTGTTACCTGTGATAATTGCCACTGATTAATGAAAGCTAACACTCCAAGGTGCTTTATAGGAAAACAATTTCTATCCATTTGATATCACTGCACATCTCACTCCAAGGTCCACACTCAGCTAAAGTGGTTGAGAGCTGTCTAAATCAAGGGATTCTATGGAAGCTCAGTATACTTGACTAGATTTATCTTTTAGGGTTTCTCTTCACCTTGGTTCTTATTACTTATCCTATTCAATCTCTTCTTTTCTAACTTTTTATTAAGCTCTTTTCATGCTATCAGCAGATTCCACAGGAGCTTTTGAGTGAAACCAGCCAGAAAATTGTTTATTTTAGTGTCCTCCTTTCCTCATTTCCAGAAATATACAGGAAAGCAAAAATATCTCCCTCTGGTTACCTTGCAGTACTATGATGCCACATTGCAAGATGTGTTCATACTGCCTGCAATAATAGTTGCTTGATAGGTTATGCACAGACCATAAGCCATTTAATTTGAATAGTAATGATTGCAGGGTATAAATAATTATTGATAATTTGTGCCATTCTAACTCGCTGAATCTTATCTAAAACCAATATATCTATTCTAAAATTGGTCTCTTCTCTGGCTACAGTTGCAAACATTATTATTCATTGCATACCTCCAGTTAGTGGCCTTTGCATCATCTAAGGCCTGCAGTATCTAGCTTTCAGCTGGAGGCAAATTGAATGTATGGAAGCTAAAAACACACAAAGCAGTTCTGTGCCTCCTTTCGTGGACTTGGTTTCACTTGGGCTAGCACCTGAGCATAGCCAAGAATTTACTTTTGTACAGCATCTACAGCTGATTCTTATTCTGCTGGTCCATATTCTGGTCCTTAATAGGTACTTTAAATAATATGATATATCCCTTCTCTCTAATGGGGAAATATATGATAATAGAAAACATGTCAGTGCTTCTAGTGTTGTCCATGAGCAGCTGATATATTTTCTGATATGATGTATTTTCATCATATATAAAAAGAGATTCCTGCCATGTAGGACCATACTGCTCCAGAAAGCCTACTTATCCTATCAGGGTAATAGTTTAGATGATAAAATATTTGCAGCCTGGTCAATTAAAACTCCCTAAATAATTCTTTTTAATCACAGACATCATTCACCATGTTATGGAAAACGTGCTGAGCAGCAACAGTGATGTGTGGTCATATAAAATCTCCAAACAGCTAAAGATAACACTATAGCTCCAGTACAAATATACCATCAGAAGAACTTTTGAGGGTGAAAACAGACTGTGGTTGAGGACTGAGAGATAATTATTGTGTGCCTGTAATTCAAAAGTACTTACAAGGTTGAAAGCAGGTTAGAGGTTTAAACATATTTACTTGATGGATTTACTGGCAAATAGTGGATTCTTTGGGAAAACATGGATTATATCTTGCATTAGACATTAGGTATTGCTCCAATCTCCACTGAGAGAACTATTTTATTAGCCAAAATAATTTCCACAAACACCTAGAGAAATTATGAACTTGAAATGATGCTTTCTCTGTATGCATGAATTTGACTAAAGGTTGGGGGGTGGTATTTTTCATATTTTTTTTGTGGAGCCTTATGATTCAAGCAGCAATCTTCATCTTCAGGATGAAAAAAATCAGAAATCAACACTGAACTGTGATTCCACATACTGGAGAGCAGGACCTTGCACAATATTGGTGTACAAGACAAAGAAATAAGCAAAATGTAGCCAAAAAGAAAGAAGGTAGAACAGTTTTCCCAGTAGATTTTGATGAAAAATATAGAATGTTTGCTTAAAAATACAAAACTTGGGAAAACATTATAACCTCAAAAATCTGTTTAAAAAAAAAAAAAAAACCCAAACCAAACCAAAAAAAACTGAAAATCGATTGCAAATTTTGCTGCCTTGGAAGGAGCAGATCAAAAGTATTGAAAAGCTGAATGGCCCCAGAACAGCACCTGACAAAGGTCATTTGTCACAAGCAGCCACTTCTACTGGAAGTTAAGAAAGAGAATTTCTAAGATGTCTTAAAGTTTCTTTCTCTTCATTTTGTACCCAGTATCAAACTGGAAGGAAATGTCACCTCAAGGCTTACCCAGCTGTGGAAAAAGGGATCTATTTACCTCCCTGATAGGAAAACAGAATTTCCCTTTTAGTGCAGGAGCAGTTACGTCTATTTCCTTCCTGACAAACCAAACTGAAATGGAAGAACCACCTTTTACCTAGGAGAACCTTGTTCTCCTCAATTCTTGCTGGTTCTTGTCAGCATCAATATATTGTCAAAAATGTCACCAAAAACAATTTCCCTCTACCATGCTGATGACTTCATGTGTGTTATTTAACAATCAGAAGGGGAATTAAATAGGCAAGCAAATAGATCCTGCAAGCAAATAGATCCTGCAAATGTCTTTGTGGCTTAACTTCTATCCACAAGATGGAGCATACCCGTGGGCTCAGCTCAGCATCTCAACTTGTGTGAGAGATTTTTTGATCTGAGTTCCTAAAGCAGATGCTCTCTGGATCATATGTGCTGGTGAGTGGAGGAGGCACCTCCCTTTCTGCAGCAATTGAGTAAGGACCTTAGGCTCCTAAATGCACGATAGTGCCAGAAGAGTTTGTGTCTCATCTGCATCTTCTTGCAAAGTGTAAGGTGTGGCATCCCATCTTACAGGATGTGGCAACTCAGGATGGGTTCCTTGCTATAATTCCTGTTTGATGTGGTAGAAATAAGAAAGCACTAGATATGTGGAAAGGGCTACATATTAGTACATATGGGTGCCTCGTATGGGTACAGATAAGGGGAATACCTGAAGCTCAGGTTTAGTTTCATTGGGACTGCATAGAAGTGACAATAGTTCTTGGACTGAACTATTCTTGAACTTCACTTTAAAATGTGAAGTTCGTCCTAACTTCCTGTTCCTCCCTTAGGGAAACCACAAACCTAGTCAACGGATCAGACAGAGTTATGAAGAAAATGTATTAAATAATAATTTCTGTAAGCTTAAAACATCCCAGAAATTTTGTAATTTGTGTAAACAAATGGTATCAAAGTTTTAGTTGCATTTTTCAACTCTTCAGAAGTTTTTAAAACCCATGGGGGGGACTTCATTTTGGTAATCTGTCAATTCTTCCAGCAAGACTTTTAATCTCTCTTGCCAAAACAAGCAATAACACAATCCAATTCTAAAGAGGCAACTTAACAGTTTTATTGCACACAGTTGTTGTTTTTCAAGGAAACCAAAGGGTTACGCATATTCAAGATTTAAAAGGAGATAACAACTCAAAATCCTTGCAGATCTGCATACAATTATCCTGCTGCAGTGAGATAACCAAAATGTAATCATGTGGAAAGAGCTGAAGAACTGCTTTATGAAGTACTAATACCTAGGAAGTTTAGGAGCAATCTCTCTAATCTGCATTCCGTCGGTTTTTTGGGGGGTTGTGCTTTACGGTTCCTTTGCTTTTGCGTCAGTAACCTGTCCTTGTAGAGTCCATTTTGATGATTATCATTCGGTGCTTTATTTTTATATATTTATATTCTTGTACTGCATGCCCTCTACACTGTTATCTTTGCTGAGCTGATCTATCTGCTTAGGTTAACATTACACATAGCACTTAAGATGCTGCATGTTTAATTACATCCCTGCTCAGATGCTTCTCTTTACAGTGCAGCAGAAGCTATAAAGCATCTGTTTTTCCAGTGTGGATTCTGACAGCAATAAACCCTTGCTTAT
This sequence comes from Megaceryle torquata, assembly GCA_024611175.1. NCBI lineage: Eukaryota > Metazoa > Chordata > Aves > Coraciiformes > Cerylidae > Megaceryle > Megaceryle torquata. The sequence continues at coordinate 29,818 of JANIJG010017442.1, read as the reverse complement.
GATATGCTGTGATAGCTATTTCAAAGTGTCAGAAATCATTCCAGAGCTGGGCTGGCATTTTAAAGCCAAGCCCACAATGGGTCCTGTTCCAGGAACCAGGCACAATCCAAACCACATCTGAAGCAGCAAGTCTGAGGTAGCATTGCTGTGAGGTTGCTCAGTTCAAGATTTCCTTTGCTTTTATTCCATTTGTTGCTAAGTAGGTAGTATTTGTTTTCATGAGGTAATTTTTTCTTTGTTCATTGGGCTTTTATTTAAGTAGTTGTTTGGGTTTCTTTAATAATGTAATCCAAGTAGTTTATGGAGCAGAATAAAAAAGAGAGAGGAGTCTTCTTGTTCTCACATTCCTCTGCTTATAGTTCATGAGGTTTTCAACTTCTGAGTTACTGTGAAATCTGAAGAGCCCTCATGATGCCCATGTTGTCTTTTGATGTTCTAGCTCATTAGGTTCTTGCTCTACTGATTGTATCTCTGTCACATGCTCAGCTCTCAATCTCACTTCTTTTATTTGTGATTTAACAGCAGCTCTCACCTTCCTTCACCTCACATATGAATTTGTTTCAGGGAACTGCATGGTAGGTATTACTCTCCTACTCTGGGTTTTGCTTCAGTAAAATTGGCCAATTGAGTGAGAAAATAAAACTTAAGTGCCTAATCAGTATGTAACCATTTTATTTTAAATATGAAACAGTGCAGCTTTGACAATATTTTAAAAGTTATAGTTGTTTGAGAATTTATTCAATTAACTTATCCCTATGTGTCATTTTTAATATAAGCCTTACAATGAAAATCCTAGTGACTTTTTTGACAATATATTGATGCTGACAAAAACCAGCAGGAATTAATAAGAATGAGGTTCCCCTAAGTAAAAGGTTCTTCTTCCATTTCAGTCAGGAAGGAAACTAAACTGAACTAAAAGGGAAATCCTGTTTTCCTATTAGGGAGGTAAAGCAATGACAAGGCCACTTTGCCTCCCAAATTCCAAAATAATTACAATAAATTCTGCATTTTTACTAATTCAGCTTAGGAAACCTTCCTTCTACATTGCATATACTACTACTAGGTATTCATGGAATCAATTTTTATTTCCATATTGTAAAATCCACTTTGCCTGGCACATCTGCACTCTTCAGGCATTGCCAGCAATATATCTGTATTATATTTCTCCAAACAGACTCAACATGCCTGAAAGTCTGCATAATAATAAGCCCTTTGCTTCTTTTATAAAGGTCTGCATCTTAGAAATAAACAGCCTTCGGACAGCCTATGCATGCTTCTCTGTAATTTGTGATATGCAGCACACAGATAGGACTGTGGCATGTGTCACTAATAAATTCTGTGGCAAAACGTACATTTTTGCTCCTTACCTTCCAGGCAGAGCAGCAGGGTATGCAGAAAGTCTTCTTTGTCAACTCATTCCTGGCATCTGAAAGGAAAATGATATTATTTTTACGACCAATTTGCCAAAGAAGGAGTAATGCAAATGACAAAAAAAAAAAAAAAAAAAAAAAAAAAAAAAAAAAAATTGTAAAAAGAAAGAAAAAATGAAAAGGGAAAAAAAAAAAGAAAAAAAA
>JANIJG010017442.1:0-15385 GCA_024611175.1 Megaceryle torquata | reverse complement strand
CAGGACAGGGGAGGATGCTGCCTCCTCTACTGCCCTGGGGCATTGGGACTGCTGCTGTTGCCAGGTGGTGGCCTTGATGCCAGGTGATGGCCTTGTGGCTGCCCAGTGACAGGGTGGAGTCACCATCCCTGGAGGTGTTCACAAAACTTGCAGATGTGGCACTTCAGAACATAGTTTAGTGGTGATGATAATGTTGGGTAGATGGTTGGACTTGGTGGTCTTAGAGGTCTTTTCCAACCTTAACAATTCTGTAATTCTGTAAAATTAAATAAAATAAAAATCTGCCTTCTAGGTCTTTTGGAGTATGATTTGGGACATTCATAATTTAAAAACCACACAAGCATAAAACCACCAGAAAGTCTGTCCAGAGGAACATACAATAAGCAACTTTTGATAACACTTACTAAAATCTTTAGTAGGTAAGGTATATTCATAGCAAAATCATGGTAAATGAAGAGAATGTAAACTGAAGAGACTAAGACGGATTACTTGTCAGTCAAAACAGAAGTGGGAGTTGGTCAACAGTGCAACACAGAAACTTTTTCTAACAGTTACTGAGAAATCAGTTCAACTGGCTGTAATAGAAGAATAAAAAAGACAAATGTCTGAAAAAGGTCCTGACCCCACGTATATTTGCACATGGCCCAGCTTTATGCATGACAATAGCCAGCTGGCTTGAACTTCAACAAGTGCTTAAGTAGTGGCCAAATCTGGGTCAAAATGGCAAAAATAAATGACACAGCTAAAATACACTCAAAGAACTAAAAAAAGGGATAAAAGAAATAAGCTTGAAGAAATAGAAGCTTTTCTGGCATTTGGACATCAGGACTTGCCTATTGAAGACAGTGCTTTTTCTTCTGTCCTTTCCCCATCTTCTCTCCTCAGTGCACGGTGGATTCAGGTTGTAGCCCCTTCAGGCAGGTGACCCCTCTTCTCGTGTTCTTGCAAGGCAGCAAATGTAATTTAGGCTGCTATGTAAATAACAGCAGCTGAAGGATTACACAGCAGGCAACAACAAAAAAAAGAAAACAAAGAATAATTTGATGGCTGCTGCCTCATATTCACAGGGAAATGAAGCTATTTCAAATAGCAACAGCTTCAGTACTCAACTGTCTATGGGAGGGGGCTACTATTATGAAAATTAGTAACTATTTCTCCTTCACTCTTTACTGGTTTGTTCTACCGTATTTCAATAAAGTGGTTTTTTCTTCTTCTTTTTTTTTTAAAGGTAGAAAATTCTAGCCTGATACTGAATAGCACATACAAACTCAATCCCTTACAGAGGGCACGTACACAGCTTCAGGAGTGTGCACGATAATCCATTTACAGAAAATGCCACAGTCACGGCACTTAAATACCATTTCAAGGAGGGACAAAGTTCACATCACAGTTCCAATGTTTCTTTTTCCCTGCCTTCCTTTCAAGCCACTGACTTGGCTTCTCAGGTGTCTCTTGGGATTTTATTGCTCCTTCTGCTATCCCAGGAGATTCTGAATAGAGATGAGACTGAACTATTTTTAGACAGTAAGTAGATCAGTGCAAAACTCAGATACTTCTTGTCACAGGGTTTCATGCAGTCTTCTGGCTTTTGATTTATTTGATCTTGCAAACTCTGAGTTATGCTTTGAAATTTTTGTTCAGATAAATCCAAAAATCCAAAGCAAAATTCATCTGAAAGTGGCAATACCCTCTTGCCATTGCAGAGAGGCTGCATGAAAGAGGTAGTTGCAATTGATTTCAGTATTTGAACACAAAATCATAGTCCAGACTCGGTTCACTATAAAATTTCACCAACTGCTACCTTAATCTAACCCAAAACTTGAGGGTTTGGCTCCAGGACATATTGGTCATTTGACTCAAAGTGTAACATTTTTGCTTAAAAAACTACTGAGTTTTTATGATGAAAACACCACATCATTTAAATTTTCAGATGAGGTGAAATAGAGAATTCCCATCAGGGTTTTGAACTTAACCAAGATATGGCAGAACCTTTGTGTCTTCTATAATTGGCGTTTCCACTTGTTGTTCATGGCACTGCATTAAATTTAAATTCTGTCCCTCAATATTCAGCCCTAAAAAAAATCCCAAAGCATCAGAATCACTCTGCTTAGTTTCTTTAAGCAGGGCTTTTAACTGAGTACTCCGTTTCCTTTCAGGACACCACCAAAAATAACACCACCATAAAAATAACAGATGAAGTAAACATTTTTGTTTGAGCTCAACCTTTCAGGTTGAGCTAATGGTCATCCCAGGTTTCTTCCTTACGGTAATTATTGTCATTTAAGAGCATAATCCAGTTTTACTTTGGAAGAATGCTTTTAATAAAGAATCATCTTAGCAGAGCTGCCTGGGAGGCTTGCAGAGTTCAGCTGAGTTTGACTGTGTTCTGATCTGATCCTGACAACCAACGTTCTCTAACTGCCACATGGGAAATGCATCCTGTCTACAGCATGGTCCTTGGCAACTCCAAATGAAAACACCCAGCCCACTCAAGCCTGTACAAACTTTCTGCAAATTAAAGAGAAAAATTATTCTAGGATTTGATTAGATTTGACCATATTGCACTTTTTCATAGAAGTCATTGAGTTTACAGAAAATTCTGTGCTCTTGAGAAGTCTAAGACCATGCATACGACCACCCAGTGTTCATGAAGAAGAAAAAAAGCTATAATCATGCACACTCTTTAGACAGTGCCTAATTTATTTCAACCTGTAAACCACTGGTCATCTGAGTCATTTATTCTGCTGTAAATTCTTTCTGCTCAACAAACACCCCCATATGGAGCTCCATAAAAATGTAGAAAATTCTAGGCTAATATCAAAGCTGTGAACCTTCCTTACTTTCCAAAACCTTAGAAAGAGCATGCTAGAATTTTTTAAACATAAAATTAAAAATAAGCTAGCCAATCCTTTGAAAGTATGTGGGCTTACAGCTAATGTGTCACTTTAACCTTACACTTAATAAAAATACCAGCCTCCTGGCTTCTCCTCAAAAACATTAACGGAATGAGAGGACCATTTCTCTTATGTATGACTTAGCAGTCCTCTTGGCTTGTGAAGAGATTTCAGGAAAAGCACAAAGTCTAAACCTCATGTATCACGTAGTAAATAACACTGTTATATCTATCATATTCTATTCTTATACATTTAGGATTCTGGTCTCTTTCTGTGTTTTGATTGTCATAGGTCTAAGTAAAAAAGCCATCTGCTGAAAACTCTGTATTCTGTATCTAACTGGAGATAACCATGGTTACAGTGCCAAGTGCTAAGCATGAAATTGCAGGCTTTAGATGCAGCAAAAATGATATATTGGCACTCTGGCAGACACAGACACATCTGCACCAGATCCCGTATTTGTGTACTAAGAGCAGACTGTTTACAAGATAAGGTGACTGACATTCTTAATTACAGATGCATACCTCTAGATAAAAGAAGATTATTATTTGCATAGCCTGATTGCTTACTCAACTATTATACAGTGCTAGAGCTAATAAGAAGGTTTTAATAACTTTGAGACTGAGAGGTAATTTTTTTTTTTCTTTTGGGGTGTTTTGTTCTTTTTGTGTTGTGTTTGTTGTTTTGTTTTGGTTTTTTTTTTTGTGGAAGGCACATGATATAGTTTCTTGCAAGAGGGACCTCTCCCTGTTTCTCTATATGTATATCATTTTGCATTAAGTGGATACACATAATCATGCATACACTTCTATGCTCTGGGAGAGGAGAAAGTGCAAGGCATACTCAGGTACAGGACTCAAAGCAGAAAGGATCCTTGGAATTCTTCTCATCACTTGAGAGAGATTGTCATGCTGTAATTTAAAACAGGTTTGTTATCACTTATAAATTAATTCTTTGGATGTGACAATTCCAAAAGAAAAAAAAAAAAAAAGAGAGAGACAGGAGGAGGATTGGTTTAGGTTCTTTTCCCTAATTCTTTCCTGCAGCATTTTGCTAATGAGAGACACAGTAAAATTACATCACTCATGCATTATTTAACAACATGCCCTCTAGAATTTCTACAGCTTGAGCTTAGATGACTCATGAGCTTGAAATCAGGGCAGCTTAAGGCATTTTAGGTTTCAGAACATAGAGAAACTGCGTACATGATTTTCTATGTCCATTATTTTTCAATAACTAGATTTTATTTTTTTTTCAGCTGGAACTAGCTGGGGAAATGAACTTGTCCGTGGAATGACAGCTGCAGAAAAGTGATCTGAACATGATGACTGATTTTCCACACTAAAATGTGGTGTTTGGGTAAATTCCTGAAAGCCAGAAGCAGAAACCTTCACATTGGCAAAAAATCGTTATGATTTAATGAACAAGAAAATCTGGCACCTTAAGAGAGAAAATTTGCCCAACTAGACTAGAAAATAAGTGTCAAATATGTATCTAATTTTGTTTCCAGAGTCAGAAATTCACCTATTAAAGCACATCCTCCAAAATGCAGACATTCATCAATATTATGTTACTAGCAGCTAGCAGACAAACGGCAGTGAGTTTGCCACCACTAGCAGCCTCTAAGCTGCTCTTTTCCTGTTAGGTATGTTCTCCAGGGCAAGCCTGGATGCTTTATCAACTAAACTAACTATGAAGGACACATCTGAAGGTAATGGCAAAAATAGATTCCCCAGCTGACAGTCTTTAAGTTTAGAATCTAACAAAACTGATGGTAAAGTGCAGCATAATATTCAGTGAGGTCTCTGCCTCATAATCACATCTCAGATGATCCACCCGCAAGCAGGACAGCTTGATAAAGATTAGTGACACATAAAAAAGCAAAAAACATTTTAAAAAAATTAAGCACTGCAGGTTGCCTTTGCTCAGTGCAGTGTCAGAGTGATTTCTCTCCACAAAGTGGCCTGCAAAAAGATGTTTGATCCACTATAAAAGAAATTTCCTTCTTGCAGTTCTGGTCATTTGGAAAGACCCCTCAAGAAGCCATCCAAATGCGGGCTGCTACTAACTGCAAAGGGTGACAACTCTCACACAAGCAGGTCAGGTTTGGTGGAGCACAGCTTCTTTCTGCTGTCTAAAGTCTGAGTGTGCAGAGGGAATTGGGGAACCCCATTCCTTCCATGAGGCGGTGGCAGGCTACCTCAATGGCTGCAGTATGACACAGGGAAGAAAAGAAATCTTCTCAGATAACTAACACCTAAACCAGACAGACCTTTTCTGCTTACAGTCAAACCCAAAGTGAAAAGAAAAGCAGAAAATCCACAGGGAAGCCCATGTAACATGTTTCTTGTTCTCCAAAGCCCTGTTGACACAGGCAGTATATGAGCTGCACACACAGTTTTGGAGCAATCTTCAAAGTCATGGCACACAGCTATCATGTAACCAAGACAGCTCCAAAGTATACATGCAGGACTTTCATGGAGGTATTTTTCTTCCTAGAGAGAAAAAAAAAATCTAAACATTTAGTCCTCACCAATGATTTCATGTTTCCTTACTAAAAGATAGGGTCCTCACATAGTCAAAAGTATTACAGTACCAAGGCTATCTTGACTTGGGCAGTGGAAAGACACAGCCAGGGACAAGACTCTGTAACGCAGCCAGTTCTTTGTAGCTCTGTTGCTCCTTTAATAAGGCAAAGTTAAAATCTAGCTCATTTTCCCTTCTGAAGTTCATTAAAATCATTATCTTAACCTCTCACTATTTCACTATGTCAACATTGACTTTATCTTTATTATAATAAAAGCAATGGGACTTTATCCTGCCATTTGTTTGTGTAGGATAGTTCATTCTATCTACCTGTTCTGACAGTTGTCTTTCTGGCAGACTGTTCTTTGGGAGTTTATCCATCCAGACGGACATTCGTACTGGGTCCAGCTCTCTGACTGAATTGTCATTGCCATGAGGCACTACTGCAATGTAAACAATACCTAATCATTCATCCTACTCAAGGCCGGTGGGTGACTGCACATACAAAATCAATACAACAAAGAAAGAAGGAGCAGCAGAGAGTAGAGCTGCAAAGATATATGCAGATGATTGCCAGACTTTTAAACTTCAATGAGATGCTTTCTTATGAGGCACTGAAGTTGTGTGTGTATAGGAGAGGAGGCTGTAGACTTCCAGAACAATAGAAACCCCAGAGTACTGGCAGATCAATAAGAAATAATTAGAGAGAAATATGCAAATTAAATGGAAAAAAAAATAATTCCATATTCCTCAAAGTTCTAGAGAGAAAAACATATGCTTTCAGAATTTTAAATAGATACATGAAAAGATCTGTTTTCCTCCAGTAAACTACCCAAAGAATTGAAGCAGTTTCTAACTTCTCATGCTTCTGGACCCTTTGACAGAGTCAGTGACAGACAGATTAGTGACACAAGGGAGTGAATACAAAGATCTGGAATTGCTGCCATCCTAACCTAGCCTGGTCTAACCACAACACTAACTACTGTCCGGGATTCACACCATACCACAACCTTTCCCAAAGGCTACAACAACAGCATGGTGAGATGATAGAGCAGAACAGATGAGCTTTTCATGTAATTGTCACTAAGAAAGACACATTGCAGAGGCAGAACCAGTGCAGCCAGTTCCACAGTCCCTCTCAGGGACCACTGCCTTAGGCATATCAGATGCAAGCTGCGGGCAGGCAGGATTTGTTGCAGGCAGCCTGTAGGTTAGGACAGCATTCAAGAACTAACATCTTACTATTTGTCATCTTTCAGTCCTTCTCCTGTAGCCATAGTTTCTGTTCTGGTGACTTTCTGATATCTTTCTTGACTTAAGACATTTTGCAATGACATAACAGCCAGGCACACTCTCGGTAACGCCGAGTAATTCCTTTTTCATAAGGATATTCATAGATTTTTCTATTAGTACAGAAGAAAACACCTTTATTAATCAGCAGTGTGCATTATCTGCAGATAAAGACAAGTGAAAATTTACTTCAGATTTTTCATTTGCTGAATACCTTGGTATCTGAACTTTACCACTTTCCACTCCCTCTCCTCCTGCAATTCCCATCACCCCCACATCACTGACAAGGTCCCAGGAACACAAGCACAGGAATTTTCTCTATTCAGAACCACCTCAGAAGGGAATCCTCACACTAGGGGTATCTGGGGATTGCTTCTTAGGAATGGTATTTTAAAGGGGCATATGTAATACAAATAACTCAGAAGCTGGCAACTCTGTAGTGCCAAAACATACCTGTCCTAGTGCAATTTCAGTGGGATAAATACACAGTCTTTTGTATTGCACCCTTATCTTCCCTTTTTTTCTTACCACAGCTTTATTCCTTTACCACCTCCACATCCTCTGTCTCCTCTTCTGGATAACTTGACCCTGAATAACCCAAAAATTTAGCTCTGTTGCATCTTTCAAACAGTATGTCTTAAAAACCATCTCTCCCGGTGAGTTCCTTTCTCATACACAGTCATCTTACTCTTTGTCTAGTTTGTTGTTCATCATTTCCACTTTCCAGCCTTTTAAACTCTCAAGAAGCCAGCAAAGGTCCAAGCACCAGAGGATCTTTTTTTCTTTCCTCCAATCTACCTGTGTACAAAAAATCTATGTCGAGTTTCTTGTTGTGGCAAAGGAAGTCTCAAACTTCCCTGGGTTATATGAACAATAGCACATCTTATTTTTCAGGTCAGCAACTATACTGGATATATGTGCTTGCCCTAAATGGGAAGGGAGTAACCAGACATGGGAAAGATTGCAGGGAGATTGCCTGCAGTGAAAGAGGAACAAGGGGAAGTTTTGGAAGAAAACTATGCTCTTAACAGCAGTAGATTTTTTTAAAACTATGTCACAGAACAACTACTAAATGCTTTTTTCTGACTTTTTTTTTTTTTCCCTCCCTTTTTATTCTTCTACTCCATCCTTAAAACTCATTGGTAATTATAAGATCTACTTTTTTTTTTTTTAATTTTCTTTGCACCAAATTCTAGATGTGGAACAAAACATTGCTGGGTGAACAAATAATGAAATAATAGTTCCTGTCTTCAGAAGCTTATCACCATCTGCAAGGTTCAAAGAAAAAAGCCAATAGATACCAACAAACCAAGACATCTGCTGTCAACATTGTAAGCAAAAGTATCAGCCCAGAAGCAGACACAGTCACATTTTTACAATGTTTTCCAGAACATCACTGCCAGGTAACTTTTAAAGAGATATTTAAAGGAAAACTTCTTTACCTGTATTTATAATGATCTCTTCCAATGGCAAGTGAAATAGGAGAGAGTGGAAAAATGCTTGTCTGAAAACATAACTAGTCAATGACAGTAGCTGACATCCTAGGCCAGTGAAAGGTAGGACCTGACCTCCCAGTACTGCCTAAGAGATGATAGATTGGATGTGGATAGACCGTGACGGCTTCTGGGTTTGAGGATTCATGTCACATCTATCAACTAGTATCAAAGCATCTTCCCTCTTCAGCTCTGCCTGCATGCTTGATCATTTATACTGTTGTATCTGTTTAAATTAATTTGTTAGCTCCTACAGATCCTCCCACATGTTTTCAAAGGTTTATGGACACCTTCGATACCATATAAATTATAAATAACAATAAAATACCAAGCTATTTAATTTTTTATCACTGTAAGTGCTTCCTTCAGGTCCTATTATAAGTACCTCCATTCCACAGTGTTTAGTGCTGATTGTATAGGAAGTCAATAAAAAAAAAAAATATATTACTTGGAATAGTTTTCAGCTGACAAAGTTATTAACATGATTAAAACCAGTAAACTGAAATTTTCTATCTTTGAAGGTCTTGAGAGGTGTTTCTCTAAAACTGACCTAGTGGTTTCTCCACTTTTTATATCTCCCTTGTTTAAGGGGCACCTACTGCCACTGACTTTTCCACAAAGTTCAGGGTTAATTTTAACAGTTCTTCTCTTTGATCAGTGGTAGACTATGACAAGATTACAGCAGAAAATAGCTGAGCCAATTTATTGCATCCTCCTAGTCAGCTCTGTTCTGTGGAACTTCACAGTAAACTACTAGTAAACCAATTCATCCTGAAAGAAGGAATTCTGTTCCTTAATTAAACGAATCAGAACCGTTTGGAACAACTGGCTACGATACGGTTATTTTTCTTGCCCTCTCCTTAAAGATGTTTCCCTTGCATGATCCCATTCTGCACCTCACTGTGTATACTTACCATTTTTGCTCCTCCATCCCCCAGAAAAGCATGCACCATGCCCAGAAGAGTGTGAAGTCCTGTTCCATAGTTCAATGAATTAAGCACTGGCAAATACTGCCTTTTATGTATTCAGTCTTCTTGCACCACACAAGATTTTAAGGATTTACTCTAAGCAAAAATGAAAATAATCTATCAGGATGTAAGATTTTTGCACTCTTTAAAAACAAAGGAAGCCCCCCCCAGCAGTTAATCTGGATAAGCAGAGAAGAATCAGGAAATCTAACTGGCCAAATAGCCATGTTGTATACAGTAATAGAAACTTGACTGTTTGGGTTAGATAGATACCTCTACTGGTACTACTTATTGCACATGAAAGTCGACTAACAGGACAGGGGGTTTTTAATCAGAGAAACAAAAAGGCTCATGACAAATTGGAAAAAAAGTCAGCCAAGTTTTGCTTCCTTTGATCCTCTCTGGTTTGAAGACTTTTGTTAATAGTATTGAATCAATAGATTGAGTGAAATATATCAATATAATAATATTCAAGAGGTCTATGTTATTTAAGCTGGTATGTAGTCAAACCCAAATTGTTATAACAAAAAAAAAAATCCTGGACTTTCAGTAACTAATTTTAAAGCAACCATAGCTACTTGGAATTATTTTTTATTTCATTCACCAAACACAAATACATATGACTGTGGGAGAACTCTTCAGGTTTTCAAAAAATATATTCTATGCAGCATGCCTAAATATTTTGGCCAGTGCTACAAATGCATTTTAATCCTTAAAAACCTGATGGTTGATTTTAATCTCATTTGCAAGGATGTAAATCAAGTGCAGTTGGAATGAAATTACACGCAAGCATACATTATGTGTTAAGATCACTTACAAGCCTGTAAAAAAGAAACCTTGAATTGATTTTCCAGAATTCCCTTGGGGAAAATTGAATAGAAATATTTCAGAGTTATATTCCTCTGGATTTTTACACTCTCCTATACTTAGACAAGTGTTGACTTATTCTAAAAGAGCTTGGAACCTGTTCTCCATTGGGAAAAAAAAAAAAAAAAAAAAAAATGTTGTCCCTGTTCTTCTTTAGGTCAACCAATGCCAAAGGTGATTAAAACAGACTGGTGGCCAGTCTAGGTTGTCTCAGGAAACCATATAAATGCAAAAGTGAACCACTGCACACCAATAGGAAATTCAGCAGCACTCTTGTTGGTCTTCAAAATGTAATGAATAGCACTACAATAATAAAAAGTCTGAGGATAGAACATCAGGATTGATTTAGCACAAAGTTTTTGTTTGGCTATTTCAAGATGAATTATTAGATGCTCTTTACTTCATCCAAACCATTCATGCACACACCGCATAGACATTTTTGCAGGCACAAGCATTCACCTTTCTGAGGAGCATCCCACGGTGCTCCATCCTGGTGGTGCAACGATGCATTGTGGGACATTCTGTTAGCACACTACTTGCATTCATAGCAGGGCCTTCTTGAAACTACTACAACAAGGGGTTTGTTTCCGTGATTCACCTTTCTGAGCATGCAGACAAGAGCAATCCATTCTATAACGCTGGTAAGTCGTTGATCCATGCAAGATGCGTAGCTGGTGTTTCAGCACTGGCCATCCTCCTTTTGGTGGCACATTTTGGGAGGTATGAAGGAACCCTGAAATGAAGAACCCGTTGCAGTGAAAATTTTTGTGGGACTAAAGGAAGAAAAAGTGGCGTGATGAAGGAGAGTTTACAGCAGACGGGTTAATAATTGTCTTTACACTTCTGCAGGAAAAGTGGTTCTTCAGTTGGTGAACATCAAGCTGAGACAGGACTCCAGGAAGCAAGGGAGAGAGTTATTCAGAAAAACTAAAGACAGATTAAAAATTATCTGAAGATGAGCACTGCAGTAAGTTGAAAGAAAAGATAAACTGTTAAGTCTGTTATTCATCATTCTGTTTTGGGAAACCAACTTCTACCAAGCATTCTGAGCATGACTTTTATATACGCCTCCCCGTTCTGAATACAGCTGGCCAGAACTACTGCTGGCATAAATCAGCTTGACTTCAATGGAGCAATACCAAATTACAGCAAGCGCGGATCTGGCCCCATGGAAATATTGTATGTGCCTTTTGCGGCATTATGCTGGTTCTGAAATCAATACTTCATTTATCTTCTGTCCCTGATACAATACCACTCCTGCTGTAATTGTGTTGCTTTCAGCCTGCTGAACGTAGCAGTATTATGGGACTGAGGCATACTTTCGTTTGCCAGAGAGCGCTCATTTTTCAAAGCGGTTCTTCAAAAGCTTTTTATTTGTTCCATACACCACTTAATATTCTTCCAGTTTCCTCTCACAAGCAAGTTGGTCCCATTAAAGGTAGCAGAGGTCTGGGACCTGACCCTGCTCTATTCTCGAGCTGACACATCTTCATTTCCACAAGCACAGTGTCTAATTTCAAACAGCTGTTTATCCATTCCCATGTCCTACCCCGTGTCGCTGTTTCAATAGGCAAAGTCAAATGCTGTCACTTATCCTTCCTACTTAGTCTGCACTAATCAGGAAGGGGATATGCACAGGATTCCAACTGCCAATAAATAAAAAGCAAAGAATTACGTACAAAAATGGCTAAAAATGTTAAAGCCAGAAGCACACTTAGTCTTTCAGCTACACTGATATCACTGACGATGAACCTGAGCACAAAAATCCAGTAAAGAGAACCGGGAAGATAAAAGACCCAAGTAAATATTAGTACAGTTAAAAATGTAGAAACAAATTAATCCTAACGAAGGAACTGACAGCGTACACTAATGGAAGAACTGATAGTGTATCATTCATCGCAGAAGCCTCCCCACTGCCTCTTTGAAACTGAGTAAAGAATAACCTCTAATAACTCACTTATGAGCCCTGAGTCACCTTCCATAATCCATCTACCTCCACCTACCATTTTTTAAGGGATTTTAGGATTCTACCTTCTTCCTCATAGCTGTATATAAGCTTAGATTCCATATGAATATCCCATTGAAATGTTAGACTTTTAGCCATTGAGAGCTTTGTATATGCCTGTTCCTTTTCTGAATGTTTTAACTCTTCTTTTTACTATGAGTGTGAAGAGTAAGAGACATAAAAATAAGCCACAGAGTGAGGATAGGGCATTGGTACCAGTAAAGCCAAAAGGGACAATTACTTAAGCAAACTGGGAAAGAATAAGTGCTGCAGCCCACCTGTATATCTATCAAAGTACTAAATCTTGTATAGATACACAAAATCAAATCTAACCACTGAATAGAGCTTTCCTAAATGCTGTTTATACAAAAATCCTATTACAGATGCAATCAAATTAGAAAAAAACCCTGAATTCGACTTAACAGCTGCAACTACAGCAATGATCATTGTGTGCAAATGGCTGTCACTGTGGTGACACAGAATTACTGATTAACGAACCCAATGTATCCGATTCACTTTTCATGAGCTGCAAAATTTGGGGGAAGTGTCTTCTGTTTGTGAAATACCTAGAGGGATTTCCTCTTAGTGCTCTGCAAGCAGTGTTATTAACCCTAAAATCTACCAATGCTCTGAAGCACCACTAGAACCATCAGTATGTGGTTGCCTATGTGCCAGCCCAGAGCATTCACTTTGCCTCTCAAAGACAAAAATCAAATAATTGCTGCTAGTTGAGTCATGCTGGAAGGTGATCTTGCCCTGGGTGATCCTGCTCTGGCAGGGGAGTTGGACTCAATGATCTCCAGAAGTCCCTTCCAACCCCTACCATTCTAAGAAGAAAGAAATTTTGCTGTTCTAGTCACTTCATTCTGAGCAGCCTCCTTTACTCATCCTTAGGAGATTCATATCCTGGAACAAGGTGCCAAGAGGTTATGTGCTCCAGCCAAGACTTAGCTGGAGAAGACCCTGAGCAACCTCATTCCCATTGAAATCTGCACTGTTTTGAGAAGGTAGTTGGACTAGAGGACCCACCAAAGGTCCCTTCCACAGAAATTTTTGATTCTGCATATTTCTCACATCAACACAACCCACTTGTGAGTCACAAGTATGAATGAAGATTACTTTGCACAACACAGCTTCTTGCATGGTTTTATTCTTTATGCAAGCACCTCTTTCTCTCCAGCTCTGACATTTTTAGACTGAATTATCTTCACTTCAAGCACTCGGTTTTTTTGCTGTAATGGCTTCCACCACTAATGATTTTTTTCAGTTAATAGTTTCAAACATGCACTTGTTGCAGATAAGACTTTATACGCTCTGCAACATCAATAGCTATACTAGTCTGACTGTCCTTATAGCTCAGCATTTCTATCTAAGGAACTATTACCCTAGTAGGCCTTTGCTTAATAATATCTTGATAGATGTGACAGGTAGTGTTGACTTTTCATTGAAGTAAGGCAGAGATATGTTAAAATTCTGCTGATGCTACAAATTTACACATTCATACCAGCCAATATAAGCAATATCCTTTATTGTTACTAAAAATATTGGGTATTCCATGCTAATAAAATAACCAAATTTTGCAGCAATCATTTACAAAACCTACTGGTTATGAAATATTCTATTTCCCTCTAATTCCTAGTTAGTCTGTACCTGCATCTTTCCAAGGCCAAGCACCATAAATTCAGTGGAATGTTGCTGTTGATTGTGTCTTAGCTTATGAACTTTTACACATGCTAGAGAATGCATTAAATCTGCACCATGCTTTAAGAGGAATATGGTTTAAATGTATATGATTTACCATTTTGAGGTGGACAGATTTTGGTATTTTAAAAATTTTCTTATAAAAGCACTATTTAAAATATTCATTCTTTGCCTATGCACACAATATTCATAAGCAGAGCTATGCAAAGTGTGCTCTGAGGATAAAAACAAGCTGAAACCATGGGTTTGGAGCAATAGAGCTGTCGTTGATATTATTTGATTAATATGCCCAGGCAGAAAATAGAGGGATGAGAACTGGAAGAAAACAAAATATTTCATTTCAGTTTTGGCAACCAGAATTATATAAGAGCATTTTTAAAAAGAAAATAAGGACTGAGTACATTCAGTAGACCCCGAGAAGTTTTATGTATATATATTTCTGAAAGGCCACTGAAGCAAGAGAACTTATTTGCACGAGCGTGCTCATGATTATAAGTGCCAAATCTTCCTTTTTATTTTACCCTTTCTTTCCTTCAAGTGACTGCAGTAAGATACCTTCTGGGGTGTGCTTGTTTGTCAAACTTTCTATATATATTCTATATATATATATTCTAATTATAGTCAAGTATTTGGTGTTTTTTCCAAGGATTTCATAAACAGGTCCCTCATCAGACAGACTGCCAGAGACATCAGATATCCTCATCTGTACTGTTCCGTCAACGGATTTTCAACAACATCACATATCCTGTTCAAAACTCAGGACAAATAAATTTTGCAACGAGATTTGATAGATTTGTTGTCCATGTGAGCTGTGAGTCAAACCCAGTATTCAAAAAGGCTACAGAAACAGAGTTTTGCTCTAGAGAAATGCCTAAAGGCAAATGCTTAAGGCTCGCTACTTGGTAAAATGTTGCTCCTGCTTTGTATTCAACAGCTTTGAAAGTTTCCTCATCAGAAAGTGTTCTGTATTTCAGAACAAGGTGGTCAGTCACTAATTTAGATTTCATGGAGTTGTACATGTTTGAGGACAGATTCAGGCAATTCCTTGAAGGACTCCACTGCCGGAAAAAGTTCAACGTGCAACTGTAGATCATTGATGGTTTATTTTGTTTATTCAGGGGAAAGAAAATGTCTAAAATCACCCAATTTCTTTTAAGATCTCATTAGGTTACTCATTTGGTAGAAGGTAACTTGTATAAAGCCTCAATATAGAGACAATGCTTTTGCTTTTTGACCTCAGAGTACTTTGAGAGAGTCCACTGAGTAGCAACACCGTATTTGATGCATGCAGCTTTTTGATGTGGTTAGAATCAAGATGTTCAAAGGAATCTCCAACACTAAGATGTTACCTGCAATTATCCTAGCAACTTCAAATCCTCTGTATTGCTAATATTCTCCTGGCTTCAAAAAAACCACAAAAACAAAAACAAAGGCCACCTACACCTACTTTTAATGTCCTATCAGGGAGAAAAGGTTTTTTTTCCGCAAATTTTACCTGCCAGATACTTCTTTGTCTCTAGATATTTGACAGTTGTCTCTTGAGGGACCAGAGGCCTTGCAGAGAGATCTAAACAGATTGAAGCATTGGGCAATAATCAAAGAGATTAAGTTTAACAGACCAAAATGCCAGATTCTGCACCT
>JANIJG010017441.1:23158-61749 GCA_024611175.1 Megaceryle torquata | reverse complement strand
TTGGTTTTTCCATTTATATTAAAATTAAAAAAAGTGCACGTCCCCCCCCCCCCCCCCCCCGAAATTTTGGCTGGCAACAATTTATGCTGTTATCATGAATTTAGCATTCTACAGCTGCTGGTTGTGTGGCACTTGTTTTAAGTTCAGGCCTTTCTCAGTGCGTAGGTGCGCTGACAGCGGACCGAGTTTGTTGGAAGACACTGTGTTCCTCCATTCCCAAAATAGAAACCTGAGGTTGGGTTTCAGTTTTAATAAATAAATATGCTGAACAGCTTGAATCCTCATTCTGCTGCAGGTCGGCAATAGACATTGGCCTTGTGCCACAGGTGTGAAATAGGACACAGAGCGTTGTTCTCTGTTAATAGTGGGGCCATGTGTACTGACATCAGTTGTGAGTGTTCTGGTGATTAGCTTAAAATAACGTTGAAAGGGCGAATGTGATGGACAGAATTGTTCTATTTCTGGTTTTATTACAGTGATATGAAGTAACAGTGTAACAGATGAAATGAGCTGAAAATCTGTGGCAACAGCTCTGTGCTAAAGTTTTTTGTTGTAATTGTGATACTCCTATTTATTTTCCTGAAATCTCAACTACAAATTAAATGTCCTAAAAATACCCCAACTTATTAATGCTTCTGGAGATTTGATAATCTTCTTATCTGCTGCAGTTTAAAAACAAAATAATTTCCCTCCAGTTTCACTGGGAGGCCTTCTCATAAAGGCACAGAATGAATTATCTGCTCAGGGAGACCATGTTGAATCTGTTCTCTTTCTTGTCACATACAGAGAAGGGACAGCACAACCGTGTTCCAAGTAATACAGGTTGTTGACATGAAATTCTTGTGTGTTGGCAAAATCCCTTGTCTGCTGGTCTCCAGTGTGAAACTTTATGATACTTTAACCATGTGTTGACTGAATACTTCAGAGCATGTACTTTCAAAATTGTCTGTATTCTTCATTATTTATTTTTTGTACAGTGGCTTCTAGAGAAAACTCTTTCTACTCTTCTCTCTACTCTTGTTTTTTAATCTTCTGATACATATCCATGGCTTGCCCGTGTTTCTTTTTCCTTTATCATCTTAATTTTAGGTCTCTCATTTCAGTTACTTGTAGCCAAGCACTCTTGAAGCAGTAGACCACTGATAGTTTAAGTACCCTTTGTATGAAGATACTTAATGAATTTTGGAATTGTTTCTGCCTAGTTATTTAAATCTGAATCCTGGAACTTCAGCACACCAAATAAACAGGACTATTGTTTTTATGAGTCAAGGAGAGTATTAAGGATTTTCATCAGTTTTTCTATAAAATGACTACTTCCAATTTTGGTTATTAAAGGCTTTTTCTAATTCTACAGTACAGAATAATAATATTGGTTACCCTAGAAAGTTGTTGAGATGCTATATAAAATGAGGTTGAACAATAGTGATGTAGAATTAAGTACCTTCCCAGTGAGGCTGTCTGGGGTTGATGTAATAGTTGTTAGTTGTTTGTTGTTTTTGTTTTTTTTTTTCTCTTCTGCCCTCACTCTAAAGCCAATTTAATGTCTTGTCAAAGTAGTTACTTGTTACTGCTCAGTAAAGACTAATTTCTGACACTGGTTTCATCTCTTTCCAGCTATGTGAAGAACTGTTTGAGAAAATCAATGACAACAGCAATGAAGAAATGTCATATTCTGTAGAGGTGAGTATGGTGAGCCATCAAAGAATGTAAATAGAACCATTCTTTGGAGGTACATAAGAGAGATTCCGTGTAAGTAGACTCCTTTTAACATCTGTCTTGTCTGCCACTTTAGAAAGATAGTTTTGCTGCTGTGTTGTATTAAAGCTGTTATGATGTTTGTGAACTCAAGGGTTTAATTTTTCAAAAAACATTGGTATTTAAGTGGTTGAGGGACCTGTACATGGATTCAAGGCCTCCAGTTTATGTTGGAGATCTCGTGCATGAGACTCTTCCCTTCTGCCATTGTCTCAGGCTGTTAAATGAACTGAGACACCAAACTATAGCTTTCCTGTAGTGGACTGGGGGGGTCTATTCTGAAATTCTGCAGAGCTACTTGCAGAGGAAGCTTTAAGAAGCACTAAATTGTCCCTGCAAATTCCTGTTTTCAGGTGAGTTACATGGAGATTTACTGTGAGAGAGTCAGAGACTTGTTGAACCCCAAGAACAAAGGGAATTTGCGGGTGCGAGAACATCCTCTGCTTGGACCTTATGTGGAAGATTTGTCCAAGTTAGCAGTCACGTCTTACACGGACATTGCAGACCTCATGGATGCTGGGAACAAAGCCAGGTTAGTCATGGTAGCCCATTGTATGTTTTATTTCTGTTGTGGGGTATATGGCTTAGAGCAGCAAATTTAAATTATCTTCCATGATGCATTGGCACTTGAAAAAAAACTCAAGTCACATGAGGAGTGTTGCTGAAATGTGCTCTAATCAATGCTATTAAAAGGATTTGTGTGGTGAAACAGTGCTGCAAATCACTGTGTAGGTATTTAAAGCTTGTAATGGCTTGAGATAAGTATGTAAACAATTATACTGGCTTTCAGTTCTGCCTTCGTTGTGTACATCTATCACTATATTGGTATAAATAAGCGTGTGAACAGTCTCCTCTTTTGTTCATTCAAGTGGTCAGGACTGAAGTTGGCATTCAAGTTTTAGCTTCTTGTTCATTAGTAGTTGTTTTCTTGTCTGCTCGAGGCTCTGTTAAACAACGTGTGGGAAAGACTGGCATAAATGCCACTTGCCTTTTCTGGGGTGTTTGAGTCTAAGTTAGATTATGGAGTACACAGATTGAAGAAGCTCCGTTTAAAGTGTGATGAAGGTGGAGTCATTCAGTTAATGGTATTTGATGTGTCTTGATCTTGGTTACATGGCAGACCATCAACTGTGCAGTCTCTTGGTCTCATTCCTCTACAGCTGCTTTCAGCCCTGCAGGTAGTTGTACTTGCAGCGCAGAGGCTACTGTTGTCTAAACACATCTGTATCTGTTCGCGTTTCAGGACAGTGGCAGCTACCAACATGAATGAAACCAGCAGCCGCTCCCATGCTGTGTTTACAATTGTCTTTACTCAGAAGAAACATGACACAGAAACTGATCTTTCCACAGAGAAGGTATATTAAAGCATTGGGGTTTTTTTCCACAAATCTTCCCTGCAGTGACTTATTGACAGTATGATAATAAAATGAGCATTAATTGGGTTTTATGGTATTTTGTTTAAGGGGGAGCTTGCCATGTGTCTTGATAGAGCCCTTTTCCTTCTTATGGGATTTTGTTTGATGGCAGTTCTGAAAACAACTAAATGGGGAATATGTGCAGGAGGAGAACATATACTTTTGGGAAAAATATGGCCTTAAGGACTGGATTCTGTGGGGAGGGATGTAGGAAATAAAAGAAGTTAATCTTCCCCAGTCTTGTTCCCAGAACTTTCTGTGGTTTTGCTTGTCAGTGCAAAATATTTGCCTCGTTAGTTCTTTTCTTTGGGCACAGGCATTGGGATGAGTGAGACTTAGGCACTTTCTGGAATTTGCATGTTAAAAGGAGGTGCGCTGTTTAGCATGGAACAGTTTTCTGGCTTTTATTGCTCTGAAATAGAGGCTCTGCTTGCAAAAGTAGCTGAAATACAGGTAATGGTCACGTTTCTGAAATGAACAGATCTGAAAAAATTTTGTATTGAAGACCTGCACACCCCTACCCCCTCACCCCATAAGACCCTGTAAAATTGATCATTAACTGACAGGTTGTTTGTAGCTTTAGTTAGGCCAGTGCTTTATTGTTGGTGTCACTAGAATCAGGATGAAATATGAAGTTTCTCTTCCTTTGAGATTAATCTGTTGTCTGTAGCATTAACATTAAGTTTCTTTTGACTTCTGTTCTCTGTTCATGTGACACCTCATTCTCTTTTTTTAGGTATAGTAATAATTAAAACAGCATAATGCCAGACACTTCTTATCCGTAAGATAACAACCTCAAGCTAAGTGCTTGGGAAAACTTTGTTTGACTTTACTTGTAAGCATACTATGGTGATTTTTTTAGTCAGCAGAGTTCTTCTCATGCCATAGAACCCTTTGAAGTTTTGTTCTAACTTTTAATTCACCAAGAACTAATTCTCATTGTTATTGTGCTGTCTTTCTTCAGGTCAGCAAGATTAGCCTTGTGGATCTAGCTGGGAGTGAGCGAGCTGATTCAACTGGTGCCAAAGGAACCCGATTAAAGGTATCGGCCACTGATGAATGAGGAAGGAAAGGGGAATGAGTGCACAAGCCTCAGGTGGAGTCTTTATTTGACAAATAATAAGGAAAAAAGGGATTTCTGTTATAAGTATGGAAAAGACAGTTGCAAAGCTGAAGACTTTCTCTCCTTCTCTGATCATAGATGTGACATTTGGCTCATTTAGTCTGGAGACGTTCATGGTTGAACAAATTTAATTACTATATAATACTGGATTCTCTTTTTTCAGGAAGGAGCAAATATAAACAAGTCTCTCACAACTCTGGGCAAAGTTATTTCAGCACTGGCTGAAGTGGTAAGTGTGGCATTTACTTACCTTCAACACCTTTTCCATAACTAGTAAAACAGAGACAGCAGAAACCATGGAACAGCAGAATCAATGATTATTCTTGGCCTTTCATTCTCAGCCAAATTAACTGAGTGTATTTTGATAGATGAATAAAACCGATAGTGTTCTGTGAATGCCATGCAGGCTGGTAGAAACTTCATCTCTTGATAAATTAAAGCACTGGATTATTTATCTGTGAAGAAGCCTCACAAAAAGAAGCCTGCGTTTGTGTAGAAGACTTATTCACGTAGCAAGCTTTTAGTTCTGCAGAGCAGTCTTTTGATTTTTATTTGAAAGAATAACTTCAGAAAAGTAACTGCAACTTTGTTGATTAAAATTTTTAGAAATGCCACTGTAATCATTTGATTATCCCTGGCTTGTTTAATAATGATTTAATAACGTGTTGACTTGAGTGAGCATATGTTGATCCAAACAAAATGCTGCAGGATTAGAAAATTACTTCGTCTTTTACTTTTATACTCAACTACAATTTAAAAAACAAAACCAAACCACCAAACCCAAGTAAATTGCTTTTCAGTGAGTTCTCAACAGCTGGGACAGGCTGAACATACTTGAGAGCTTTTTATTATTAATTTTTTAATTTTTTAATGAAAACTATTCTCATTCGTTGGGCTTCTCAAGAAAAGAAAATACTATCCAAGCTAATATGAAAATGACACGTAAACTCTGTTAAGAAGCTCATCTTGTATCTTCTTCCCATTTCTTTAATGCTTTCCACTTAGGATAACTGCACCAACAAGGTACGATGGTTTAGCAGTAGTGGATGTTGTCTTTTTTGCACAAGTGTAAGATTTTATTTGCACTGGGATCAAAGAGCAGGGATCTTTCATGTCAGATCTTTGAGAAATTCCTGTGGCTATAAATCAGTTATGAAATCTGAGAGTTATCAGTACTAAAATTTAAAAATGTTCTAAAGTTGGGGATAAATTCTGAGTATGGGCCCTGTATGTGTGTGCTGTCATTGTTCACTTAATATCTACACTGTGATTTTTTTTGTCTTAACTATTTTCCATTCTGTGCCTGTTTTTCAGTAGTGTGTTTTTTCTTTGTAGACTAAAAAAAAGAAGAAGACAGACTTTATACCATACAGAGATTCTGTCCTGACGTGGCTTCTTAGAGAAAATCTAGGTATGGCTGATTTGCCCGTGCCACTATGAAAAGAAATTCTCACAGTTTTCTGACTGCTTTTAGCTTGCGTAACTTAAATTTGTATCAAGCATGAGCTTAACTATTTTTAATAGTCAATTCTGAGTCATATAGTTCCACCTCTTGTTGAAGTTACAAGTCTTTCCTATGATTTTTGTATGCTCCTTAGTAATAAAATATTGTTGAATTCTTTAATTTATTGAAAATACTGATGTTTAGTAGGTATTTAGTGCCTAGATTGTGCACTGTAGTTTCATCTAAAGTCTTGCCTGTTCTTTGTAGGTGGTAACTCCAGAACTGCGATGGTTGCTGCTTTGAGTCCAGCAGACATAAACTATGATGAAACTTTGAGCACTTTAAGGTACTTTCTCTTTATCTGGGATGGATCTGGATAGCTGTTAGCTCTAGTGGTCATGTTCTGTCCTTCAAACCTCTGGGTTGCTATACTTGGACAAAATCTGTGGGGAAGAAGATTCTGTACTACCCTGAAAAAGGAAAAGTAATCTTTTGTGTGTTTATAAGGAGCTAGGGATTTAACACCTACTCTTAGCATGAAAAATAAAACTTGTCTTCTCATGTCCATATGTAATTTTCCAGTGTGGTCCCTAAAACTGAGCATATTAGTCAAGCTGAGGTTTCAAAGCACTGAATAAAGCAAAAAGAAGAAAAAAACCGTGTTGCCCATTGTACATATTAATCCACCTTGAATAAGCCTTGTCTTTTTTGCAGCAATACCTGGTATTAAATATGAATTCAAATGTGTGATTGAATATAATCCAGGAATTTTTCCTGACATACAGCTGCAAGCTAAATGTCTCCTGTATTGCATAGAAGCACTTAAATGTTCATGGTAAGGTTACATTGTTTTGGTCTGGTTCCAGATATGCTGATCGTGCAAAACAGATTAAATGCAATGCTGTTATCAATGAAGATCCCAATGCCAAGCTGGTGCGTGAGCTGAAGGAGGAGGTGACAAGGCTTAAGGATCTCCTGCGTGCCCAAGGGCTGGGAGATATTATTGACAGTAAGTGGATTAAACAGACCTTGCCATCTTGAGATTGGTGTTTATTACAGAGGAGGGAAAGCTGGGCCTGGGGGAGAGAGGGGTTTAAAACACAGAAATCAAATGGAGATGCTGGTATTCAATTTTGCATGTGGTTTTAGAAATGATAGGCTCTTTTGTCTCTAAACAGCCCATCGTAGGACTGTCTGGAGAGTTGACAGGCCACCTTCAAACACTCAAGTCAAAATGTCAAGGTTAAGTTCCCTGTTATTGCAGAAATGATTTTGTGTAATGGAACTTACACATTTAGGAGTTGCCTCAGGTTGTTATGGAGGGCTTTTTGTCTGGCTGCCAATAAAAGGAGAACAGTTGAGAAACTTAATTTCATACTTAGAAAGAAAGCATCATCCACCTTAAAGGGTTAAGGTTATCGGCTGATACCTGGCTTCAGTGCCATCCTTGCTCAGAAATTAAAATGATGGCTAATTCCTGCTAGACAATGTCCTGAGTGACAAGCCATTTGTCATCTCAAAATATCTATGAAACAGCTGCTTGTGAATAATAATGAATTCTTTTGGGGCGAGATTTTGAGTGAGGTTGGCAGAGCAGCGTTGTACTGATCTGCTTTGCCAGCAACCTCTTAAAGCGGCAGAGTGCGCTTGTGCCTGAATTATTTCCCTGTCTTCATTCCAAACAAGGCAAATTAAAATTTTATCTGCTACATTTTTCTATGAAATGAAGAGTAATTTAATTCCTAGTGAAGGAGATGCCCATAAAAACACAGAATGTATTCTAGGGGATTATAAAATTCCTTGACTTAAAAGAAGGTGAATGTTGCACCAGTTTCTGATTTCAGAGCTTTTTTGCCTGTGAAGCAGAAGTCCCGACTCAGTCACAGACTGTTTAAAGATGTGTAACATTTATTTACCATTTTGTTTGCTTGTTTTCAAGAGAATGGGGCCAGAAGACAATGAAATTAAGGTTTTTTTTCCTTGCTTGGTACAGTCTGTGTTTTTTGGTTCTAAATCAAAACTGAAACAAATGTGTTACTGAAAACTGTGTGTTGTTTCTTTAAACATCAAGTAGTATTCTCTTCCCTTCCTGTGTCGCTAGTGAACCTTCAATTTTGATCCTTCTTGTATTTTCCCTCCTGCTTCCTTTCAGTTGATCCAATGGGAGATGAATACTCTGGAAGTGGAGGCAAATGTGTGTATTGTGTGGTTCTCTTTTTTAACCTGCTTTCTCTGGGTCAGCTTTTAACTGAGCTTTGCATGCCAGCATTTCTCACAGGGAAATCCCAGACAGAACACTGACTGTGGAATGCAATGCAGTTTCATGGAAACGAGCTTAACCAGCATTTCTTGGATCAAGTGGGCAGTCAGGAAAAAGTACAAAGTTTAAAATGCAACATATATCCATTGTTTGCTTTCTGGTAGGATGTAGAAGGGAGAGTGGTAATTCTTTAGGCTTTTCCTGGTAGCCAACAGTTTATACTTGATTTAGAAAATCTTTTTCTCAAACCTTTCAGTTGAAACAGCTTCTGCTCACCTAGCTTCCTGGCCTTTTAAGGGTGGACGTCTTGCACTGATGAAGGTCTCTTATTTGAGCTCAAGTACATGGTTGCAGATGGTGAAGCTAAAACCAGTCAGCAAATAGCATTTCATTTCTGTTCTACTGTTTGCTTCTGGGAGAGGGAAACACACACAGTCCATTGCAAGAGAAATGTATTTTATGTAAATTATGGGTAGGCAGACTTTTTAAACTCTTTCAGTCAGTCTTCTTCAACTTCACTCAAACAATATCAACTAGAAGAGATCTGTCTGAAATTTCCTAAAATTAAAGCTACTGGTGGTGTAAAGACTCATCCTGGCCTTGTCTAACGTTCTGATGCTGCTTCCAGCGTGCGCATATTCATCTGTGTGAAAGCTGCAGCGTCCAGGAGAAGCTTGCATGATGTTGAGGGGTTTGGCTCTCTGTGGTCACAGCAGCTGTGAAAGCTATTTGCAAGTGCCACTTCTTTTATCTTCAGGAGTGCATGTGCCTATTGGCCTCTCGAGACTTCATCCTCCCTGCCCTGTCATGCCTGCTTTCCTCATCCCGATGACATTCCCTTTTCTTAACCTGCTTTTCTGCTGTTAAACTCCCAGCCCTGATCCCTGTATTTGCAGATGGTGGTTTTCAAACTGACTTAATGCAATCGTTGATTTCATGAGGCTGAAACAGCAGGTCGAATGTGGAGTGAACTAGGGCATAAGGCTGACAATAGCAGAATTGTTCAGGGTGAGAGTAGAGGAGATGTAGGAAGATGGGAAATTTATGCAATGTCTGGGTGAGCATCACATATTTTTAGAGTGTGGAGCCCTTATTTATAACAGGCAAGGTCTGACTTGACCTGTTTCTTTCCTAAGGATACATATTTTAAAGGGTTTGGTTTGGAAATACATTTTAAAACTATGAAAATTATTAAAACTTAGCTAGCTAGTCTTCTGATATTTCTGTGTTAGAAGATTTTTTTTTTTTTAGTGTGTGATTATTCTGAGGATATCATTTATAGACGTATCTCGGAATCTAAGTTAGAGTAAAATAAATTGCTTTCAGATATTTACTCTTAAATCATTTATGCACCTTTTCTTTGTTTTCTGTTTTTCAAGGAGGCACTTTTCAGGCCTCAAGGTTTGCAGGCTACAAAAGCTGCTTATTTTTTATTTAATTTTTTTTTTTTAAACCTTCCTCACCTGAATGAAGATCAAAAAGCTTTAAGGCATCTTCTGAAGTATGAGAGCCTTATCAGATATTTCACCGGTCAGGTATCCGAGGGAGGCATTTTTCAGATAAGAGGCTCAGGCAGGAACAGAATGCTGTTATTGTGAACTTCGGGTTCCCTTCTCCCTGACACGTACTGGCAGGTGATTTACACACCCTCCTGTGAGAATTTGAGGAGGGGTAGCTCTTTATCCTTGTGGTCTGCATGGGTGAGCAGCAGAGCCACTGCTGTGATACAGATTTCCTTAATTATTTCAGATTAAATGAATCTGGAAGCGAATGTTTTGCTGAGTTTAGGGGGTTGATGTCTCTATGGACTTCAACCCAAAATGGCACATCTCTCAAGGAGCTGTATCTGCTCCTGGTCTGAGCTCCATGGTGCACAGTTTATTGTTCAGCTAGGAATAGGATGATTTATTTTAGACAAGTGGGTAATTTACCTTTTTCAAGCTGTTTTGATCAAATGGTTTATGATGCAGCCCTTACTAATAATCCTCAGGGTCTGAAGCAGGTTATCATTTTGTTATGGATACTAATATTAAAAGATTTGTTTCAGAACTGCCATCTAAAAATTACAAAACTTGTCTTGTTGCTGCTTAAATGCTTTCCTCTTACACTGGTATTTCCTTCCTTTCCTTTTTCCTCTTCCTTCCCTCTTCCTGTTTTCCTTTTCCCCACCTTCCTGCCTTCCCTGTGTCTGTGTGTCTCTCTCCCAGATCTGAAAGATTTTCAGAACAATAAACATAGATACTTGCTAGCCTCCGAGAATCAACGTCCTGGCAATTTTTCCACAGCCTCCATGGGGTCCCTCACTGCATCTCCATCCTCCTGCTCTCTCAGTAGTCAGGTGGGCATAACATCTGTGTCCAGTATACAGGAAAGAATCATGTCAACACCTGGAGGAGAAGAGGCGATCGAACGTTTGAAGGTGGGTATCGCTGCAGATTCAGAGTTTGGCCTTTTCCAAGGCTAAAGAAATAGCAGTGAACCTGGGACAACCTTCCTTCACAAATGTATCCAGCGTGCTGCTCTTTCTGGAGGAAGCTGGCTGAAACCCACTTGTACCTTAAAAAGGGCACGTAACTGCATTGGGTTAGAAACTGGATTCATGCACAGCCTTTCCTGTTAGGATTATTTAGGTTTAGTTGTAGCCTGGACCTACAACTAAATTAGAAATAAAAAATCTTGATTCTTGTTTATGGGTCCTCTCCAGTGGTAGTTAGGAAAAAAATGATCTTAACTATAGACTTCAGAAGACCTGGTCAGCAGTAGTGTGGACAAAGTCTGACTAGCAAATGCACTCAGCTTTCAGAAAACCAAATTACCCCAAAGTTGAAAAAAGGAGGAAGAATAATCCTGCCACTGTTGTCTTCACCCAGCCCCCACAGATTAAAATGTGAAGCACACAGAATAGCACGCTTTGTCCAGACAATAGCAGCCTTGTCCCAATTCTGCATAGAATTGAACCGCATCAAAAGTGCATTACAGTGAAGTATTTCTTAATTTTTCTGAAAGCCCCCCCCCAGTCTCCATGGGTGGATGAGTGGGGAGAGCTGGCTGTGTTGACTCTCTGCTTCATTCTCATGTCTTGTCCATGAAACGTTGCCACAGGGCTTGGAATGGGCTGGAACAGACACTGCATATGCTTTTCCTATTGGAAACCTGTCGTTGCCATGGAAATAACAGTATGGTCTCTGCAGTTCCTTCTCACCCAGTTACTGAATGATGTCTGTAAATCAGATTTAGACAAAATAGACAAAATGAAAATATTTGAGGCGGTTCAAATTAAAGTCTGATTATGGTTAGATATGAAGTTGTCCTTTCTTCCCAGCTTGCCTTCAAGGCTATTTACCCTTTTAAAAATGAAGGGAAACAACTTGAGAGTTTTGAAGTTCTGGAATACTTTTTAGATCCAAAATTAATTTGAGGTCTAGAACTCAGCACAAACTTTAATGGCTTTGTGTATTATGTAAAGAACCTTGAGAAGAATTGTAAAGCACCTTCTGGGATTTTCACACAGGAATCTGAGAAGATCATTGCAGAGCTGAATGAAACCTGGGAAGAGAAGCTGAGGAAAACTGAGGCCATTAGGATGGAAAGGTCAGGAATCAGAAGTGCTGTAGATGTGGATGGTCTCCAAAAAATGGAGAAGTGTGGGAAAATGGAGAATGTTACTCCGTCCAAAAGCAATGGAACAGCACAGTAGTGCTTAGTGATAATTCTGTTGACCTTTATCTAGAAACAGTAGGAGAGAGAAAGCCCAATTCTTTCCTGGATTTCCTATAGTTAAAGTGTTGTAATTCAAGTAACTTTCTAAGGTGCTAAATTGGCTTCAGTGATGAAGCAGCATGGAGTCCTCGCCTCTTTATTCCACCTTTCACCGTTCCCTGGTAGTCCAAAAATTCTGGCCCTAAAGTTAAGCAGAGAAGATAAAACTTTTAGTACCGGTGTATCTAAAATTATGAACCAGCTCCAAGTTTCCGGCTTTGGTTTGAACTGCAAGAGTGATAGCATTATTACACAAAAATGCTGTTAAATCTCTGTTAATTTTTTCCTGGTGCAGTTCTTCAGGCCTGTAAACTGTAGGACTGAAGTTCAGACATTTGCTCTATTGTGTTGTGAGGTGGTGACAGACGTGTGGTCAGTGGATAGGCTGGTTGAAAGTCTAATGTATTTCATTCCATGGCTTTTATGAGAACCTATTTTGCCTAAGAAGCCAACAATATGATAAATATCTTGCTTTTTTCTCTCAGGGAGGCATTGTTGGCAGAAATGGGAGTTGCCATTCGGGAAGATGGAGGAACACTGGGAGTCTTCTCACCTAAAAAGGTAGGGAAAATTGATAACCGTTGTATCATGTTTCTAAAAGGCTGAATTTGCTAATCCTCCTTCCACTTGGAAAAAGGGATTGTATTCAAACAAACCACTGAACATAAGGGATGCAGGGGAATACTTTTTCCAGTTCATGTCAATAGCTCTGTCTTCTTAAATTTGAAAGAAGCAGAACTGTGCCGGAAATGAGCAGAAATCAGTTCTATAAATAAAACATGATCAAGTTAGTAAAGAAGCTATCTATGCAGCCTAAGCAGAATTACTGGAGAAGTACAAAGAAAAGAATGTGCTTTCTAGGATCTCAAGTTTTGAAGAAGGAGCACAGGGTAATATTTTAGCCTGAAACTTGCACATGCAACAACCTTGATCTAAGGTTAAATGGGGACCTATCTACATGCATCATTCAGAAATACAGGACAGCAAAATCGGTTAAAATGTGGTGTTTGGAGCAGGGAGAACTCTGTTTTGCTTTTGATATCCTCTCCACAAGTTCCTAAGGTTTGTGAAGAGGCTAATTCGTTGAGTGTTCTTTACATTTCTTTCTCTTAATGTTATGGATCCTCATCTCCTTTTAGATTTTTCCTCAGAGGCCCTCAGCTCTTTTTGATGACTCTTTTGGTGCATTTTCAGCTGATCAGGTTTGTGTATAAATGCCATCTGGACTAAGTAGTTGCTTTGGTAATAGATAGATTAGATTTATTTTGAGCCATATCGATAGGATTTATTAGGAAAAGTAAAACTCCCGAACTAGTAATTTCTGCTTCTGTTCCTTGCTATCCTTGCTGTTCAGTTTCATTAGTTCTCCTTCTAGTAACTGTGGCTACTTTTGTGAAAATTTAGGAGATGTAGATAGCAAATTTGAAGGTTTTTTTTCATAAAGACCTTACACTTCCGAGGTACCAGTCTGTATTTAATGATATGCTACTCAGACAGCAGTGTTTTTGCCAGCTGAGCTGTAAATTGAACTCTCTAAGGTGAATTTTGCCCACTTAATGAATTAGAAGGTATCCAATTGTGCAATCATTACTGTGGCTACCAATTTTGTCTTTGATGGCAGCAAACTTCTTGAAAGGGACTGGGGAAAACTCATTATTCATTCTGCCATCCAAGGTGGTAGCAAGGATAATCCTTCAGCTCATGCTTGAGGAATGCTGTGCAGGAGAAAGCTGATGACAGAGCTGTCCGTGGATGAATACTATCTCAGAATGAGGGAGTAGTCAGCTTTGCTAACATCAACTTTCAAGTTGTTGAGCTTTATTTCTTACCAGAGCATTCTGTTGCCTTTGAAATACCCCTTCAGGCTTCAGTTTAGTGTGGTAAATGAACTCAGATGTTTAAACACCTCTGTATAGGGTACAGCACTATTTTCAAAGTGTCCAAGAGGTTCAGTCATAATGGTGTTACAGCTCTTGACTATGGCTGGGATTTGGTTTCCCTCCAATTTCCCTCTTGCTTTAAGAGCTTTGTACTGCTCCAAAGGTTGCTTTGAATGCAGTGAATAGCAATGACAGCATGGGACATCTTCAGCTTCAGTTTTAAGTGGCCCCTATATTTTTAGGGGTGAAAAAGGTGTCTTGGTTTTTCCTTCTCTCTGTCTTTATAGTTAAATCTTCCATTGGGCAATTGACAATCAGACTGCTTCATTCATAGGCAAATTTCATTGTAAACATTCAATAATTTTTGAGCTTCTGTGAACTGAGTGTTGTTAACATCTCTCAAGTAAACATTTTTGCAGCTACAATAAAGAGATGGAAACAATGTCCCCAAGGGCTCTTAGCCAAATTTAGTTTTGCTGAATTTATTCTATCTGAGGGGATCCATTGTGAGGTATCTATTAAGTGGCTTATTGACAGTTTTATTGATATCACTTTTCTTCTTTAATTCAATTTAACTGTTTTTGCCTTTTCTTTTGTGCTTGTGCTTACTGCTATCTCACTGGCTAGATTTTCACACCAAGGCCTTGTGACTTGTTTGCTGATTCCAATGGGGTTTTTTCACCAAAGAAGGTTGGTTTAGTAACCGTAGTGGATTTAAATTTAGAAGAACTTTAGATTAAGAGGTTTTTAGCTGTTCGTATCAGAGAGTGTTGGTAGCTTTAGATTTTCTTCTGATAACAGATTTTGCCAAATGAGCACCTGACCTGTATTGCCCAAGAAAAGTCAAGCTTGATTCCACATCAGCCTCAAATTTTTACTGAAGTAACCTTTTCTGCTCTTGGATTTCCTTTACCAAAGTTTACAGAGACTTTACAAAGAATGTTCTCCCCCCCTCCGCCCCGCCAGCTGAAGCCTTTATTGCCTCTCTTGATTGATATTTCAGATAACTATGCACTCTGAGCTGTATTTCTGCTGGTACTTTGTGATGCTCTTCAGTACTGTGAGAGGTTCTGTTTGGAAAAAATGCCTTATGGAGCAACCTCAATATACACAGCAAAACTGCTGGATTCATATTCATCCTCCATATCTGTGAGAAGAAGCCTGAAAGTAGGTCTTCAGTTCTTAATTAACTTTTCTTTTTGTTCTTTCAGACTCCTCATCTTGTAAACCTTAATGAAGATCCACTCATGTCTGAATGTCTGCTTTACTACATCAAAGATGGTATTACTAGGTGAGGATTGGTGCTAATATGCTCTGAAGTCTGCTGCTTCGCTTGCTTAAATCCCCATGCTAGAGACACCATGAGTTTAAATAACCATTGTGCCTTGAGCTGTTCCAACTTGCAGGTACAAATGAAGCATGAGATTGCTGTAGGTGGAAAAAAAAGTCCAGAAGCACGTTTTCTTTTGATTTTGTGCTTTAACAATAATGTGTGCAGTCACTCGGCTTTATAAGATGTTTGTCACTACATCTGGACAGTGAAAGAAAGCATGATACCCCTTCTAAGATATAAGAAAACAAAAGTAGTAAAACTGATTGAAAATACCTTTGAGATTTTTGAAGGGCGGGGGATTGGAAACCATAGTACTTGATAAAAGCAACTGGAATATGGATCTAGTTAAAGAAACTGTTATCCATGCCTCTGCACGATTAACATACTCTGCGTTCACATAGATGAGATGGCATTCAGTTGCCAGATTTGGAATTTAAAGTGGGTTTTTTTCCAAGACTTGTTGTCGAGACATCTGGAAGAAAAGCAGTCATTGTTGTTCTCTTTGTGGCACTAAGCCATGTTTGGTGGCTTAGTTTGTATATTCTTGGGAAACACACATCGAGGAGTACACAAACTGGTGCTGTTGTGTGGTACTGCTCCAATATGTGCTGGACCTACTGAAGAGGGTATCAAACTTGTAAAGAATTCAGCACGGAATGATGAATAGAATAGTTTAAGAAATCATTTGAAGTTTTGAGCCTAGCTAGCTGACATCAGAAATATGTAGAGTAATAAACAGCACAAGAAGTTCATAAACAGCAGGACTGAAAATTTAAGTTACCCGTGTCTAGAATTGCTCAACTATTTGAATTTGGAATGGACATAAATCTTCTTGCTCCAGGGATACAGCCAGCCTCTCCCTGGCTGGAAGCTGGATGAAACTGCTTGTGGCATCACATTATTCAGCAAGTCTCCTGAGCCATTTTTGCTCCTTTGTTAAAGTGCAGATGGTGATTATTGGAAGGGGTGATCCCCAGCTGAAATGGGCTGCTGGAGGTTCCTGTCACTTTTTTTTTTTCCCTTCTGTGTCCCTTTGCTAAAGGGACAACAGGATACACATGAGGGGAGGAAACACCTTAAATCCAGAGGTGTTTAACATTGCAGTTCTCTCTTTAAATTACATGTTTTAAGAGAGAGAAAACTTGTCTTTTGCCAAACTGTTAACCTCCAATTCATGGTAAATCTGCCAAATTCTTTGCCACGCAGAGCTAAGCGGTTAAGTGCTAGTTCAAACCTTTAAACCTGAAGGATAGTCTTAATAGTTTAGACCTTTTTCCTGGCTATTCCTGGACTGTATTGTCCCACGCAATATTGGAGAAAGTGTCTGATTCGCTCTTGAAATATCTTCTGTTGGCCACAGGGTTGGCCAAGCCGATGCTGAGCGAAGACAAGACATTGTATTGAGTGGGGCTCATATCAAAGAAGAACACTGTATCTTTCGAAGTGAGAGGAACAACAATGGTGAAGGTAACAAAACTACTTCTCCTAACAAAGTATTGCTGAATCTTTTCAGCTCTCCCTTGGTAGTTGGCCAGGGAATACTGGTCTTTGAAGGTTTTCTTACCTCAGGAAAACTGTCAGCTTTGACTGGCTGGTTTTTTGAGTCTTAGCAGAAGAGAATAAAATTGAAGTGATAACAGCTTCAAATTGCAAGCTGCAGTCAATTGATGAGTTAAGTTCTGATCTTGGTTAATTATAAACATGAAAATTCAAACAGAAAAATAATAATCATTTCCAACTGCAGTATGTGGAGATGTCAGGGGTACTGATTGCTCTTGGGGCTTTATTTCTTTTTTAACCAGCATGGCATCAGGGAGTGATTCACTTGTATCTTGTTTTGGTGTTAGTGGGAAGATAGGCAGAAAATGAGAGGCCTTTAGGGTCTGCACGCTTCTCTTTTTATAAAATGGTCTCTAAAGTCTCTCTTATCAATGTTCTTTTCTTTATAGTTATTGTTACTTTGGAGCCTTGTGAACGATCAGAAACCTACGTTAACGGCAAGAGGGTTGTGCAGCCTGTGCAGCTGCGCTCAGGTAAGAAATGTTAGGGTTTTTTTTTTTTGTAGACTCTACACCTAAGTGTACTTAAATATTCACTGCCATGCAGCATCCTGCTTATGCTGCTGCTTACTCTGATACTATTCAAATGCATTCTTGCCTAAGCCTATTGCCCTTGGCAGTCTCAGTGAGACAGCAGACAGACTGAAAATTCTGATGGAAAATTCCCAGTTTCCTGGCAAAGCTAAGAGATGACCCTCTGCAGGAGTACAACAGCTTCTCTGCTCTCGTTAGATTTTCCACTTGGTCCCCTACATTCCTTTAGGAAGGTGTGGGGGGGAAGAATTAGAGAGGTGGGAGTGACTTCCCTAAATTACAGGGTTTAACTTATCTCTTTCAAGCTGTGTTGCTTTGTGTGTCCCTCCCTCATTTTTGTACTGACAAAAAAAACCCAGCCAACCAAAAAAAAAACCTCTGAATTATTTGCACCAAGTTCTAAGTGAGTGTTTTCATGGAACCAAATGTACTGACTGCTGTACATTGAAGCAATAACAGTTTTTGCTGTTCTGTGCCTCCATATGGCTCATATTGAATACCTGACCTTATCATGTAGTGATCACTTTCTCTTAATATGATTTTTTTTTAGTTTCTATGCCTAAATAACTGAGTTACTTGAATAGACATGGTCTCTGATACCTCTAAGAGCTTGTATTTTAGTAATTTATTGATAGGGACAATATTGGTATATTGGTTAGTTTGGAGATCTATTTACTAGGGTGCCTTTTTTCTTTAATTTTTAAACTATATCAGTGTGTTCTATGGAAGAGCAGAGGCATTTTACTGTCTTCCATCAAGCATGTGTCTCGGGCTTTGTGAACGTGTGATGTGTCTTGGATTTAGATGAAAGACTTAAGAATATTAGATTTCCTCAGTTCTTTTGACATTAGCATAAAAGAAGCTGTAAAATCCTTCCATAAATCCCCCTGATTAGGACTCTGATGAAATTGATACATTTAAGCCACATTTTGAAGCAAAGTAAGCACTAGTGTTTCAAGTTGGGCTTTTCTAAGCTGAGAATTCTGCTGAAGTGGCTTTTGCCCATGTTTTGGCACTGTCACCAGAGGAGAGGAATGGGATTTAGTGATGTGTTTTATTTACTGCAGCTGTTGGTCAGTCTCCAAGTTTGTCCTTTAATTTTGGGTAAACCCTACTGGGATATTAGCTTGGACCCCTGAGGGTGATGCTGTCCTCTATAAGCACTGCTCCTTATCAGCAGTGGCTGATAATTTTTCTGTACAAACCAGGCATTCTTTGTCATGTAGTTAACTTGAATTGATACAGAAATGCATGTAAGCCAGTCTTTTCTTAAGCTGTCACCCAGCAGGATAAATGGGATGAATCATTCAGTGATGTTTTTCAGTGGTTTTGGCATCCTTACCTGAAAGAGTTAATATCTGTCCCTGTTTGTAGGAAATCGTATCATCATGGGTAAAAATCATGTCTTCAGATTCAACCATCCAGAGCAAGCCCGAGCAGAGAGAGAGAAAACACCATCAGCTGAGACTCCCTCTGAGCCAGTTGACTGGACATTTGCTCAGAGGGAGCTTCTTGAGAAGCAGGGCATTGACATGAAGCAGGAGATGGAGAAAAGGTAACAAAATAACTCAAAATTTCTACCTGAAACAAGCAGGAGTCAGGTGTAGGTTATTTCTGCAGTGTCCATGCAAAACCTAGACCCAGGTTCTGCATCCAGCATCTTTGCTCCTTCCTGTGAGACTTCAGAAAGCTTCCTTGTTATTTTAGTTCAGTGTTTGTGCTCTAGCTCCTTTAAAAATCACACCTAAGCACCTGCTGCTTACTCTGTAGACCTTTTGGTGAAGGACTGAACTGCAACTTAGAAAAGTTTTATTTCTATGGTAGTATAATAGACAAATAACAGTTCCATTTAATGACTTTTATAACTGTAATTCAGCGTGCTCTGTGTGTGTAGAGTAACATCAAGGTGAAAATAATGACCTCTTTGACTACTTCTGTTCTCTTGTTCCTCTTCAGATTACAAGAAATGGAGATTTTGTACAAGAAAGAGAAGGAGGAAGCTGATCTCTTGTTGGAGCAGCAAAGGCTGGTATGTGTCCTTACTTCAGATTAACTCTACCTTTGGCAAACAGTAATTCCTGTCCTTGCTTGTCTGAAAGTTTAGGAAACCTGCTTGGGTTCTCTGCACAATGCAGTTCTCCCTTTGCTTTCAAATCATTTCGTGTCTACAGCGAATTATTATTGGTGTGAGTGAGCTCCTTCAGAGGTTGTAATTGACAATGAAGAGGCTTTAATCAGTTCTTGTTGGGACAGGTTTGATTTCTTGTAACTTAACCTGAAAGAAGGGCATTTCTATGCTCTATTTTTTGGAGTTCCTCTTCAGTAGTCCAAACAGCTACTTCTTGGGATGTTTGCCTTTATTTTTGTCTTGGATCACCAGAACATACTAATTTTGTGCTGCCAAAGAGATTCCTAGAACATTGATACACTAGGTTTATTTTTTTGAATGATGTCTGAAAATGTTGCTGCATTGTGCATGTTTTAACCCTTCTCCCCCCCTGCATGGAGTTCCTTGTAAGGGTCTTACTGGTCCACATGCCGATGGTGGGGTTATGATTAGGGAGCAGTGTGCAAGGGGAATGTCAGCTCATTCCAAACAATGGGAATTCCACCTATTTCTTAAATAGGAAATCTGATAAATTCACTCTGATAAAGGAAGACTTCAGTCTTCTCACAACAAATACCTTCTGAAGTGCATTACAAAGTGCACAGCACTCTGTGAATTTTAAAATCAAAACCAAACCCAGGAATGAAATGTAGATTTCCTTAAGAAACCTGAGTCTTCTGATTCTGCTTTAACTTCTTTGGCATGTCTTTTAGCCAATACACAAATGTAGTTGTGCCTGAATTCTAATAATTTTCCAAATCATCATTCATTTCTCTGTAGCATTAGTGTGAGACCACTGAAAACTGTGAGTTAAATGTGCACTGGGTTCCCCTTCTCCCAAAACCAGAATGGAGTCAAGTGCTGTGGCTTCTATAAGTAGAAGCTTTTTTTTTTTTCCCATTTATATTACACACTTCAAAACTTCTGCATCTCTCATTATTGTATCACAAGGGATTTATTTCTTGGACAGAGAGGAGTGGCTGCAGACTTTGAACCGAAGCAAAGCTTAGTTCAGAAAGGAAGTTAGGATGTGACTAACATGTTTCATCTCTTCAATTTTATAGTTACAGTTCATGTGGCTGAAAGTAGTATAACAAAAATCAGTTCCATGTGAAAATAAAAAGAGTTTGAGTATCGAGGAAGTTTTGACTGTGTGTCAAAGGAGATGCAAGGAATGGAATTCCCTCCTTTAAATTTTAGCTGACAGGCATGAGCTATTGTATGAAATAAAGCTGTGAGAATTGGCCTTCTGGGGAACCGCTGTAAGTAACACTGCGTTTATAAAAGGGCTGTGAAGGGAATTTGTTTCCTCATCTGCTTAAGATTAAAGGAAGGTTCTTTAGCTAGCAGGTTGTTTAGTACTGTAGCAGTTGCTGATTTCTTTAAGCTTGTTTTGGTTTTGCTGATTTCACTTAGTGGGCAAAGGTGGAAGTCTAAGCTTCATGCATTACCAGTGTAATTCCTGAAGGAACTTGCTTAAATGTAAGGGATCATCTCAAACGAGATCACTGGTCTGCTGAGCAGTGTCCTGCTTATTGCAGTTCTCAGTAAGAATATTTTAGATGACAGCAAAACTTCTTGATGCATCTTGTCATTTCTGTGTCACCGTATGCCTGGCACGGACAGGATTCATGTATTTGTACAACAGTAGTTAAATAATGATTGGGAAATCTGGGAATTAATTTCAGCTTGAGTGCCTTAAAAGTATTTACACAGCTGTGATATCCAGCTGCAATATCAGGTTCTCTAATGTAATGCTATGTAAGACTGATATTGAAATATAACTCTCCTTCTTCTCAATTGGAGTATAATCCTGGATATAAAAAGCTGGCTAATCCTGTTTACCAGATTGTTTTGGTTTTGTTCTGAGATTCCAACCAATTTGGGTATTTATTTGTTAGATGTACTATACAAAAAAAGAAACTAGTTCTTGTTCCCTTCCAAAATGTACACCTAATCTACCTGCCTTGTTAGTATTGCTAGAGAATAGAAATAATTGTTTTCCATTTTACAAATTGAATGTGAAAATGTATTTAATAAAGCTAAAATTTCCTGCCTGGTTTTGTTGGTCATGATGCCTTTGCAATGACCACTTGACATTAGAATATGGGTATGTACTTATACTAGGTGGTCTGGTTAACCTCTGAGGGCACACAGGGCAACGACCACAGTGTCTCTTAATCAGCTTTTTATCTGGAAGACATACTTTACCCAAAAGTCATATGGTCATTTTGTAACCTTTAAGAATAATCCTGTGGAACTTGTGACTTAATGTTTGAGTAGTTCATGTTTTGCCTTTCTGGACGTAACCTGGAATGTGTAGATCATACAGTGTCTTCCTTCGGGGCATCTTCTGTTGCCACTGCCATATGCAGTTTGTTAGATGCTGTTCCCTTAGGCCAAAAAGTTTGTCGGCTCTAAACTCACACAGAGTTTATGTTCTGTTTCTAAACCAGCATTTTGCTTATATTTTGACCTAAGCTAGGAGAAGCTGATTCCTTAGTGCTATTCTTAAATACTAAAAAAAATACCTAAGGTGACAAGAAGCTCAGATAATGTGAATCTTAGGCTACAAAGCTTGTTGATCATAGGACACAAGTCTTAAGCCTAGGAACCTGTGGTTCTGAGTCAATGACCTGAGTTTCCTTTGGGTTTAGAGTAACTGGCTGTTACTGTTCATGATTTCTCACGTATTACAATTTTCTGTGTGAAAAATAGGGATGTTAGACAGAAGTTCATTAGAGACCATCTGCTGTGTTTTACTGAAGATGTTCGGATCACGATAATACATAGGACGTTTTGTTTGTTTAAAGAGATGCCTTAACTTAATCCTTTAAAGAAAAGTGGTCTAATTCCTGGTTGCAGTAAGTGATAATGGATATCCTTAACTTCTGGTGGCAGTACCTGAATAAACATTCCTAGCATATGGAATCCTGAAGCACTGCTCATTAAAAATCATTTAGCAAAAGGTGGAAAAATTGTAATGAAGAAGCAGAACACGCATAACTCTTAGCAAGTGTATGGAAGCTCCAGGCTCTAGGGTTTGAGAAGAGGACAAATCAAGGATAACAAATAGAGAATTCATATTAAAACAATAAAAAAAAAAAAAGTCACTACTCCTACATTCTGCTGAAACTCATTCTTCGGACAGACAAGACTGTTAATGTTTCTTTTCTTTAAACTAAGCAACAAGGTGACAAATGGGGGAAAAAAAGCAAACTACAGCCCACCTCTGAAACTGTGATTCTGGATATCCTTTTAGCTTGTAGCAAGTCTTGGAGTATGAACCACTGTCTTCACCTGTCATAGTGGCACTTACAGTCCTTTTAACATTGAACCTTTCGGCTGCTTCTGTTTCATTTTTTCTTATCGTCTAACACTTCTCTGGCTGCTATTGTAGTGAAGTGGATTCTAAACTTGAGCACTCCTGCAACCACGTGCAACGTTACTAACCAGTGTTAACCCGACTTACTCTGGCTGCTCATGACATCTTCTATGATGGCTGTTGTGTTCACCTACCTGGGGAGGATCTGCTGAAAGAAGCAACAGCAGTCACCAAGGCAAATGTGTGTGGAGGGGATTTGCATGTCCTTGTAGCATGTGTGAAGTGCAGTTTACACTTGGTTTTTAATATTTTTTTTCCCATTTTTTTATTCAGGAACTTCGTTTTAGTTGATCTATTTAAAGATTTTTGGAAGGGATTGGGAGGGAAGAGTTTAGATTTAAAGTCTTGTCATCTCAAAATAGCAGATAAATATAATGTTAATCTTAATTTAGTGAGGAGCTCCAATTTTGACAGTCCATGACTCTTGAAGATACATTTTAATGTCCTAACACTCAGTCTTCAGGGACTTCCTTATCACTTGTTCTATTTTGATTTTTGATTTACTTTTTCTTTGCCTGCTACTTCTTGTTTAGCTTTTCCATTTTCTTACAATTTTAATTTTGGTTATTTTGGGGCCACTTCTTGATTTTTGTTTTTCCAAAGGATGCAGACTCTGATAGTGGGGATGATTCGGACAAGAGATCGTGTGAGGAGAGTTGGAGACTGATCACTTCCCTGAGAGAGAAGCTACCCCCCAGCAAGCTCCAAACCATTGTTAAAAAGTGTGGCCTCCCCAGCAGTGGGAAGAAACGAGAGCCTATTAAAATGTACCAGATACCCCAACGTCGCCGCCTTAGCAAAGACTCCAAATGGGTTACCATCTCAGACCTAAAGATTCAGGCTGTGAAGGAGATATGCTATGAGGTAGCACTCAATGACTTCAGGCACACTAGGCAGGAGATTGAGGCTCTGGCCATTGTTAAAATGAAAGAGCTTTGTGCCATGTATGGGAAAAAAGATCCAAATGAGCGTGAATCCTGGCGAGCTGTTGCTCGTGATGTCTGGGATACAGTGGGAGTTGGAGATGAGAAAATTGAAGATGTTATGGCCAATGGGAAAGGAATAACTGACGTGGATGACCTCAAAGTGCACATAGACAAATTGGAAGATATTTTGCAAGAAGTGAAGAAGCAGAACAACATGAAGGATGAAGAGATAAAAGTTCTAAGAAATAAGATGCTAAAAATGGAGAAGGTTTTACCTCTAATAGGGTCTCCAGAGAAAGCTCAATCAACTGTAGCTAACGCTAAGTCTCCAAACTCTGCCAGTGTGGTGGATGTGGATAAGAAGCCCGCGGATGACTTAAAAAGAAGCGAGAATGATGATCTCGCTAAAGAGGAGCGTGTTTCTCAGCTAATGGCAGGTGATCCGGCTTTCAGACGTGGGCGGTTACGTTGGATGAGGCAAGAACAAATTCGATTCAAAAATCTGCAGCAGCAGGAAATAGCAAAACAGCTTCGTCGACAGAATATGCCTCACCGATTTATTCCACCTGAAAATCGCAAGCCCCGGTTTCCTTTCAAAAGCAACCCCAAGCATAGGAACTCCTGGAGCCCGGGCACCCATATAATTATCACAGAGGATGAAGTTATTGAGGTTAGAATTCCAAAAGAAGATGATAAGAATAAAGATGAAAACAAAGAAAAAGAAAGTAGAGCAGCTTCTAAAGACCCTCAGCAACTGTGGAATCTTTATGGCCCCCAGAGGAATCCAGATAATATCCAAATTAACAGGCAGCAATTAAACGCACAGTCACAGCCGGGCAGTCAGCAGCAGCCGCCGTCGCCTCAGCTGCGCTGGAGAAGCAATTCTCTCAATAATGGCTCTCAGAAAAGCTTGCGGCGTCAGACATCGGGCTCGTCCGAATCATTGCACTCGTACAGCGGGCAGCAGAATCCAGACCTGCAGACTTTCCAGCAAAAGCGCCACATCCACCAGCACCGACAGCCTTACTGCAATCACACCACTGGAGGCAGTGCAGAAGGCAATACGGCCAACTCCCACCCAAAACAGACTGACCGCCTTAACCACTATAACCAGTTTGTGACGCCCCCACGGATGAGGCGCCAGTTCTCAGCACCTAACCTCAAAGCGGGCAGAGAAACTACAGTATGATTAGTTGGCCAAGAGTAGTCTGGGGGAGGAGGGAAGTGGGACAATTCTGGCTTATCGTTGAGAAACAGCCAGGATTGGCTTTGCTTATGTCTTGGGTTTTGTTTGGCCAGGTAGAACTTGAGTAATTCGACAAACAAACGCAAGGTACCGGCCCTTCAGCCCGTTCAGTTTGCATGTGACTTGTTGCGGTTTTAACAACGTTGATTGGAAGAACGTTCTGAAAAATTGTAAGAACTTTTTTCATAGCCTAGAAGACTTGGAAGGAGGGATGTGGAGGGGAGAACTTCCCTGCTAGCTCATTTACCTTTTTATTTTTTTGTGTGTGTGTGTGTGTCTTGAAGTATTTTTCTAATGCTGAAAATATTGTCTGGAACTTACCAAGTGCTACCTTCCTCCTGTGTTTTATGTAGACAATCAAAAGAGGAATTTAGTTTATAGCATTGAATGTTTCTTGTGACCCTTTTCTTAGCAATAAGAAAACTGACCGTCTGTTTTTAAATTGATCTGGCTCTTCAGAACAATATTTTCCACTCTTAACTCAAATTCTTAATAGTAATAATAATAATCTTTAAACCAAAAGTTGTCACTGACAAGATAGGTGACTTTTTTATAGAGGAATTAAGAAGAGCTATTGGGTCACACCAGTCCTGCTCGCCGAGTGGGAGATGTCTTTTCTTCTTCTGCTTAAGTTCATAATTATTGGTATGAAATTGCTGTGACGGTTAAACCTGCCTGAATGGAATTTTATGTCAGAATATATATATATTGCTGAAGCAATACTTTGGAAATAAGCTTTTTCTAATTCCCTTTGTATCTCTAAATATAATAGTTTTTATTATACAGAGGTTGTGGAAAAGAACTAGGATTTTTCAACACTGGTGCAGCAAAGGTGCCTCAAAAAGCGAATTTAACAACAAAAAAAAAGTTTTCAGCTTTCTCAGGCATGAGTCTGGAGATGTTCTTGAAATAGTTATGAAGATTTATAGATCGTGGCTTGGAATTGCCTGAGTTCTCTTCAAAGATAGGAGAATTGGACTGCTTCATCTTAATGTGATACCTCATGTTAGTCTCTCTAGTCTTGGATGAAACCCCTGTTTCAAGGCTTGTTTAATAAAGGAGGAGGTCACTTTGAGGAGAAAATAAGATTCATTTTCCTTGTCCTCACTCTCAAAATGCAAGCTAAAACTTTTAGTATCTGTTTTGATCTGAAGAGGTCTGTGCTTGCAGGTGATTTGCCATAAAACAAATGCTTGCTATCCCTACTCCACAGATTGTTTCAAACGAACTACAAAACAGCTATTGATTAAGGAATAGGCTTTATGAGCTCGGGGTTTTATCTTGATTGCAGAATCTCAGTTTTAATTCCACACTTTTGGAGTTTCTTAAATTGCAAGACAAAAATTTTGCTTACTTCTGAAAATCTGTGGGCTTAAAGATAAGCCAGTAAAGCTTTGAGGATTTATTTTGTTTTTAAGTTTAACTTGAATATGATTTGAAAGACAAAATTGGCCATTATACTGCATTTGGTAAGATAGGTCCACTTTGCAGTGTATCTGTACAGTTAAATGATTTGTGCTGTTTGGCACAAATATTCTTCATTTACTTGAGGTTGCCTATTTTTTAATACAATCCAAACCCCACTGGTAATTGTTACTTCTATGTACTTCAGCATAGCTGTATGTAGGAAGTACCTCAGACTTACTTTCCATCTTATTTTTGTTTCCTGACCTACTTTTTCCCCTCCCTCACCTGCACAGGGTGTAGGTGCTGGTTGCAACATGTATTACGTGGCAGCCGTGCACCATTTACCTATGGATTTACCAAGTGTCAGCTCAAGTCTCTGCACACGTGTTATGGTTAGGATACTGTCCCTCTGATGTGGGAGATGCAAAGTCAGTCCTTGAACTGCCCTAAAAGAATGAGCTTGTCGCATCACTTGGGACTTTTTTTTTTTGGCAGGTTTATTTTTGTGTCCAAATATGGCTTTGTAACTTGTGTTTGTCTCCTGCTTTGGCCTACTCGAAGGAAGGAAATAAAATAATGTCCAAAAATGTCTTGATTTTTAAAGAAAAGAAGCCTTGTAGATGAGCACTACTTTCTTTGAGCTTGAATCAGAATTGCAGAGTGAGGTTTTGGGCTGCAAATAATACTTTGCTGTTGCCTTTATTTTAGAATCCTGTTTTATTAGTGCATTGCACTTTGATTTTGTGCACGTCAAGAGTAATGAGTTCTTTCATATCCTCAAAAAGGCTTGGGCTCTTAAAAATGCACGCTCGGGAAAGTCCTCTCAATTCTGTAGGAACAAGTGAGCCAAACAGAACGTTTGGGTCAGAATGTTAGTCTGCATGGGATATAGGTGATGAGAGAAGATCAAACCAGTTTTATCGTGTGTCCCATTTTTGTTGAGGATTGTGGCTGCCTGTGTGAGAGAGACCACCATGTAACTGAGCATGGAGTCCTTTTGAAGTCCATGCAACTACACGTACTGACATGAGATTTAAAAACTGCTGCTGCTTGATAACTGAATGCTGGACACTAAAAGGGTTTTGCCAACTTATTTTCAGATGAAAAAAATCTGAAGAAGGAATATCTGTAAATGCCAGGGTGGTGGTGGTGGTGATGATGACGAACAGTAGGTTGCCATCAGTATTGTCTTACCCCACTGTTTTAGAATAGCATTAGAAAAACAACCCTGCTTATTCTGTTGTTATATGACTTGATGAAAAAGATAAAGGATAGTCAATGTTA
The DNA here is from genome assembly GCA_024611175.1 of Megaceryle torquata. Lineage (NCBI taxonomy): Eukaryota > Metazoa > Chordata > Aves > Coraciiformes > Cerylidae > Megaceryle > Megaceryle torquata. The sequence goes on along the minus strand of JANIJG010017441.1, from coordinate 34,332 downwards.
AAATGCAGTCCAGTCTGCTCGGAGGAAGCAGTTTTTCTCCTGGCTTTTAGGAGAAAATTACAGAAATGAAACTTGGGGGGAAAAAAAAAAAGTCCTGTTAAAATAATTATCCACTTTAAGAATTGAATATTAATTGCAGTGCCTCATCTGATAAGGAAAGCAATGTGAGAAATTGTGGCTCTCCTTGCACTATTCAGAAATGCACCTCTCGCTCTGAATTCGGTATTCATGGAGCTAATGAACAGTGATACAGCTGCTTCCATAGAAGACTTGTGTGAAAAGGCTTTCAAGTTAATGGAAATATGGCACCCGTGATGGGAGAGCTGCTTTACAGAGCTTAATTGCCATTGCTCCGTGCTGATGTGCTGTGTGCTGTGACAGCTGGCGTGTATCCACCTCTGCCTTAGTGAGGGGTTCCTAAATATTCTTCAGAACTCACTGGGCACACGTGGATTCGGGGGGTGGTGGGATGCATGCCACTAACACTCCTCTGATTGACTTCAGCAGCCTTTCTCAAGCAAGCTGAATTTAGGGATCTGTCAAATTAGCAGATTTACATTCAGCATAGTTTCGATATCTCCCTCACTGTTTGTCCTTTATATGTTGAAATTTGTTCTTTATCCTTTATATGTTGAAATTTCACTTGGAAACTTCCCATTGAACAACTTCAGGAGCTGCCAGATGAGAAATCTATGCTGTGTACCCATTTGTACTATAAAGCAAGCAGTGAGCTGCCTTTGCATTAAATGGGATTTTTCAGAGCTGTCCATTGTTTAAGAAAAAACAAGTTTTGGATTGTCTTAAGAGCAAGTATCTGCCATGTGAAAAGCAGAACTGGTTTGTATTGTAACAAGTGCTCTTTCAATAAACTATGAAATACTCTTGTAAGTGTCAGACTTGTCTCGGTGAAATGGAAATGAAACTTGATTGCAGACTCGTCCTGATTTTGTTTTTTGTCTTGGGGTTGCTGTTTTTCTAGCAGATTTGAAAAGGTTTCTTTAATTGTTCCTCAGTCTGATTCTTGAGTCCATCCACCCTGCTTTGTCCGCTGTTCTGCGATAAGCAGCCTAAGCAGATTCGTGTCTACTGGCACATAGCTTATTTAATTTAAAAAAACCAACAACAAGAAGAAAACCAAACCCACAAAAAAACCCACCAACCCAAACTGCTACATTAAAGCCGCTTTTTATAGCCCAAGGGATTACAAGCCATACTCCTCTTCAGTTCTGTCCCATTGTACCATCTTGTGTGCTGTTTATCTAAAGTCTGGAAGAGAATACTGAGCTGGCTGTTCTCTGTTTTGCTCATTGAAGACCAAAGAATCTGACTATTTTATTTTTTTTTAATGGTATGCCTCAAATCCAGCAGGGAATCACACCCACTACAGAAACTTTGCAGGCATCATGTAGATCCAACGAATGGAAGTTGTTATGGAACAGTGCTCTGCTTAAAAAGCTGGTCCGGTCTGGTCTTAAAAAGCCTAGTCTGAGTGTATGATTTTATTTGTATTGTTTTTTTTCTGTTTTCACAAAATCTGTGATTGTTGTGGCTTTAGGTATTTCCATGACCCTGGGCAAAGTAAACGTTGCTTTCCCTTTCTCCACTTTCATGGAGCTAATGGTATCAACCAGTTTGAAGCTGTACAACAATATGCACTGGGTTCCAGGGAGTCTAGGGCATGGACCTTCAGGGCAGCTTCTAGATCCAGCTTTTTTTTTTTTTTTTTTTTCTTTTCTAGCAGTTGTGTCACCTTTACATCAATACTGACAATTAGTATTATCACTAATCAGGTCTGGAAGTGTTTACTTGGAGAGCTGACCAATCTCTTAAGAAGAGCAAACCAACCCCTTTTACAGCGCAGTCAGTGCAACCTTCCGTGTGAACCAACCCGAAACTCATCCTTCATCTGTTGCTCAGTGCTAATTATTTTTAAATACTCCCATAGGATCAAGTGCCAGGAGGCAATCTTAGTCCTGTTCTTCTGCTTAGGGAAATGGTACCAATTTCCTTTTTCATTATGGAAAAATAAACTTTGATTATTTTACTTCATTTTAAAAGTAATGTTTATTAGCGGGTAGTCAATAAAAAGTGTCTGCTTATATTAAGTATTTATTTATCTAGGTATTTAAATGCACAGAAGATACCCTTACTTGGCTGACAAGTCTGAAAATAGAGAAGACAAGAAGCAGGTCTCTGTCTTAGAATGAATTTAAGGTGTCTGGTTTTTTTCATGCTGGAAGTAGAATTTTCACAGTGGAATGCTCCTGGTTTTTGACCATTCCTTCTGCAGTTGTTCAGAATCTCCCAAAGAATCTGATCAAAAATTCTACTTAAACACTACTTGAAGAGGTTTTAATTTCCCCAATCTAGCTACTCAACATGACATCCTCAGATTATCTACTTCAGACTACAGGAAAGTAAATTATTTTGCCCTTCCTTGTGAGTAAGCGAAGCTTGTTTCTGTCACTTTGCATCTGACTTGTTTTATCTGGATTTCAAATGTCATAGCATTATCTACATGATGGGGGGAAAAATATCAGAATGAGTGTCTTAATGAATTTGTAAGAGTTTGTTGGGTTATTGCAGAACTGTGGCTAAGTCTGGAACTCACCATCGAGTCTAGAGTAGTGTTTTGGTGAATTGTTAAGAATTTCAGAAGGAATATTGAAAGGATATGTTTGTTTTGTCTGTAGTTCTTTTGCTGCTGAGCTAAGGTTTACTACACCGTAAGTATTTGGCCATCTTAGAGTGAATGGAGCAGACACAATGAAGAAGGAGCATTTTGACCAAATAAAATTTCAAGAGGAGTTTAGAAAATTAAAATGCAAAGGCCATATATCTTTAATAGCTCATTTTTCTCTCCTTAAAGGTCATGCATTTATGGTATTGAAAATTCTGCACTTTATAAGAGCACAGAGTTACTGGTTTTTAATGCTACCTCCAGGAAATATTACTCATAAACTTAAAGGAATGTACTTCAGGTTTATCTCCTTTCTGCCTGAACTTGTGTTCAGTTTGCCACAGTGGCGTTGTGGCAATGGGAAGTACTATACTTGCTGTATGAGAATAAAGTAATGGAGCTCTTTAGGTGGGATGCTTAAATAGGATGGGAGGAAAGTGTATAAAGCTGGCCTTCTACAGCTGTTAGACTTAAAAATGCAGTACTGGAAACGGTGCATTGGAGAAGAATTTTAGGATTTGGAGCTGTGGAAGAGAGAAGGTTGGAGTACAAGATGAATGGCTTCAAGAACTCTCCTTAAGAACTCTGTAACACTCTTAGTGAACTGCTGTTGTAACTCTCGTACAAAAATCTTGAGAAACCAGTTTAATTTGTGTAATGTATCCCAAAGGATTACCTTCAAAAACTAAAATACAGTAGTGAGGCAGGCTGCGAGACCAAGAGCGCAGTGTGCCTGTTCTAACTATCCTGACTATATTAATTTCACCAGCAAATAATAAAAGGGTCATTAGGTTTTACTAGCATTTATTTTAAGGCATGATTATGCTGAACAGGAAGAAAATTCTCTTTGACTAGAAGGTATTGCTGAAGTGTTCCTTCTGGGGAAACCTCTGCACAGTCTTCTCTGCCCACTTGCCAGGATGATGGCTTTTTTCATCTTCTCCTGTATTAAATACACATGTCAGAGTGATGCACATCCCAAGAGGAAAATCTAATTGAAAGCAAATGTCTTTTTCTTTTTTCTTCTTCTTATGAAATCTGAAATGAATTTTTTTTTGTATCAAATGGCAAATCAGTGGTGCTGTTAATCCTTCTGTTTGAGAAAACGAAGGTGAATAATCCTCCCCTTTTAAATTTATTTCTGTACTTTTTCTCACTTTCTGCCTATTTTCTCCCTCCCTGAAAGCAACAAGCAGGTTCTCAAAAAAAAAAAAAAACCAACCCAACCCCCACAAAAAACCAACCAAACAAAAAAAACCAAAACCCAAAACCCACCAACCCCAAAACAACAGCAACAAAAAAATCCCTTTTCCCAGCCTTTAGCAAAAAAATATTGGAAGCCTTTCCGTGTTACAGATCCTTTGAGCAGGAATAGCTGCTGATTTTAAAAAACAACGCTACCCTCTTAATTGTATTGGCCTCTGCCTTCTCTCTTTTCAAGGACAGATTATACTAAAACAATAGAGGTTGGTACGTGACATCAGCGTTAAAGGAAATGTCTTTATGTATGTGTTCTCTGTCTGTCATTCCATCTGAGGTGTTGGTCTCTCTTAACTGTTCTCCTTGCTTTGTCTGTCCTCCTATACGGTATCTCCTCTCTCCCCACAGGACTATGAGAGTAAGCTGCAGGCCTTACAGAAGCAGGTAGAGACGCGATCCTTGGCAGCTGAAACAACAGAGGAGGAGGAGGAGGAGGAAGAAGGTGAGTTTGAAGCTAAAACAATCTGGATATAGCCAAGCCTAAAGGAACAGTCGCTGTAGTGTCTCTTGCAATACATAGAAAACTAGCTTTGAAAAGCTGTGAAACACTTCATAGCTTCTTGATCTGGGATCTTTACAGCCTAAAGATGTAAAACACCTATGCACAGAATAAATTCCCCATAAACAGTAGATATGCATCCCCAAATTCACTTGACACACAAATGAGTTTAACTGCAAGCTTTGATTGGGTGGTATTGAATTTGAAGGAATTTGTCTTTCCTTTTCTGACACTAACAGAATTCAGATGTCTTAAACCAAAAGAATATTTTTGCCTTTGTTTCCTTGGTTTGATTTTTGAAATTTCTTTTTTTCTGCTTGGTAGGAATCCTTAGAATTCGTGCTGAGATGTGTCTGTGTAACTCCATTTCTGGACAGAACTTAGAGTTTATTATTCCCATAATAGTTGCTTTCTTTCCACTGTTTCAGCATTTGGCTTTAATAATTGTTAATTAATTTCAAATAAAAGGAGTAGAATTTACTTTTTGTTCTCTGTTTCAAATCTCCTTACTTGATCACTGCTGGCAATGAGGAAGTTTGAATCTAGTTTTTCCTCACTGAATAATAAAGATGCAGGGCTTTGTTTTCTGTTCTTTTCCAGAAAGGATGTTGAGAACTCGATGACCCAGTCAGCAGTAGTATTAGGTACCACATGCAGGGGTCTAGAGAAGAAGCCTCAATGTCTTATTTCCCTGTTCCTTTGCTCTTCCTAGTGCCCTGGACACGACATGAGTATGAACTTGCACAATGGGCTTTCAGGAAGTGGAAATTTCACCAGTTTACTTCACTGCGGGACCAGCTCTGGGGAAATGCAGTGTATCTGAAAGAAGCCAATGCAATCAGTGTAGAGTTAAAGAAAAAGGTAGGGACAAGAAGAGTATCTTTTGGAATTTTCTGACTGACCAGTTCTGACTCTCTAATCCTGCTTCAAACAGAGTCCCCTGTAGTCTTTAAAGTTACATGTCTCTTGCTTATTAGTTTGGGCTTTAAGAGAGTCCAGAAAATCATGAGTCTCTGACTCAGACCTGTGGCTGAATGAACATCCCATGCAAATCTGGTTGATGTATTCTTCTCTTCTTCATTTCCCTTACTCTGTTCCTGTCAATATCATAAACACATCTATATGCACATCTCCCCGGGGCCCTGGCTTTGCCTTTTTGCTTTTAACTTCATGTGGTCATTCATCTTTCCATGAAAAGCGGGTGCTGCAGGATGTGCTAGGTCTGTAGTTTTCCAGACGTCTGCTACCTGTGACAATAAAGGCAAGGTATGTGCAGTCAGATGAAAAGTGGTTTATACGATTCTGAGACCAAAAAAAACCCCCCAAAAACCATCCATGTAAAAACCCCTGAATCTATTCAGAGATGAAAGTCAAACTGGCTTCATACATTGTCTTAGGTTAGGTGTCTGTTTTCTTTGTGATGCCGATGTCTGACTTCTCAGAACTAAAATGAGGTTTCTTTTTCCATTCAGGTGCAGTTTCAGTTTGTCCTGCTGACAGACACCCTCTATTCACCACTGCCACCAGAGCTTTTGCCCACTGAGGTGGAGAAGACCCGGGACAACAGGCCTTTCCCCCGTACAGTGGTAGCTGTGGAAGTCCAGGATCTGAAGAATGGAGCAACACATTACTGGTCCTTAGAAAAACTCAAGTATGTAAATGTTACTGGAGAACTAACTTCCTTATATTCAAGGAATCAAAATGCCAATGTTTCCAAAGTGGAATGCAAAAAAACTGCTTAAATTACCCACTAATATTGTCTGATGCAAAAAAAAAAAAAAAAGGGCAGAAAACATGCCAGAACTAGATGTGAAAGAAGAATATTTGCAAGTCTGGATGAAATCCAAGATTTACACAAACTTCTGCAGTGACCTCACCACGTGCTTAATGGGCTTAGCCTACAAAATATTTCCCAGAATCTCTAACACATCAGGGAATTACTATAGCACCAAATGTAGTGGTACAGCCTCCTCTGTTCTCTATTCTCCCTTTCCTATGTGTAATTGGGTTTAGGGGATGTCTCTGTACCCCACTTTGTTGTTTGTTTGGGTTTTTTTTTTTAGTTCACTCTTACTTTTTAAATCCTGCTTTCTTCTGCGCAGGCAGAGGTTGGACCTGATGCGCGAGATGTACGACAGAGCTGGGGAAATGGCATCTAACACCCAGGATGAGAGTGAGAGCACAATGACAGGCAGTGACCCCTTTTATGATCGCTTTCATTGGTTCAAGCTTGTTGGGAGGTATGTCAAGATAATCTCCACTTGCTACTACACTGGTGACTCTTATCAGTTCTGGGTGAACTTTGACTTTGAATGTGGTTATAAATGGTATGGCCACTAGTGTTAGTTGTGTGTGTTTGTCTTTCAGGGGGTTTTGGTAGACTTAAAAAGCAGAAATTGTGCTTTAGAATATTGCAGTTCTGGTGTAACCTTATAGAATCTGATTGGACTGAACCCGTATTAAGTTAAGAGTTTATTTTTTAAAGATGTAGCTAGCCAAGTTCTACCTAAAGTCGGTGGAGCAGAGCTGTGAGAATGTGAAGAATGGTGGAAACCGAGGGGAAAAGTGGTCCAGGGCCTTACATACGTGGTTCAAATAGCTGGTCATACCCTATGGAAACACCTGATATCTGATGGGATTCTTTAATATTTCCCGATGTCGGCTGCACCTTTACAATGTTTTTCTTTACAAAGATGCTGTGTGTTGGAAATAAGAGCTCTGCTAAAGGGATGTGCTCTCAGTAGCTCTGTGTTCGGCCATGTTTATATTCATTTTTCAGTTGCCTTCTGCTCAGTTCAAGGATGCCTCTTTTCCTAACTTTATTAGCAATCCCTTCCCTTGCGGTCCAGATGGTTTGAAGCTTTTGCTTGTTGTTCAGGTGGTCTCTGTGCCGATGGCAGCAGCCGGCTGTTAAATGAAGCATTCTTCTTTCCCCTCACTCTGTTAATTGGTATTCCATTAACTGATATCTAGCTCCCCCATATTCCATGGCTGCGTGAATGAGCGTCTTGCTGATCGCACGCCCTCCCCCACTTTCTCCACGGCTGACTCCGACATCACTGAACTGGCTGATGAACAGCAGGATGAGATGGAGGACTTTGATGATGAGGCCTTTGTGGATGATACTGGCTCCGACGTTGGAACTGAGGAGGGATCAGACCTCTTCAATGATGGGCGCGACCCGTTTTACGACCGATCCCCTTGGTTCATTTTAGTGGGAAGGTTGGTGAGGTTACTGTGAGAATGGCCAAAAGGGACCAGCTCTTGCCACAGACTGCAATGGCTTTGCCTTGTGCGGCAGAGAATATTGTCAGGCCGGCCAAAATATCGATATACATCAATTGGAATTGCCAGAGAATGAGTGTGGATTAACATGGAGTTTTAAATTCCCACGTCAGAGGCCATGAGGAGCTACATAATAATGGAGAAAAGAATCCTAGGTTTTGCTTGTGTACAGTTTGAAGCGTTACTTATGAGAACGCTCTATGTAGCCATTGCAAGTTCACTAAGATAGGATTGTAATATGTCATTTTCTCCTGTAGAAGAGAGAGTGGAAAGTCTTGGAAGTCCAATCTAATAGATCCATTTTTTGTAAGCTCATCTGACATCTTCCGTGCCTGGAGAGAAAAGACGGCATGAGGAGAAAGAAGAATGACCCTTTTTGGATGAGGAAGAGAGTATTGTTTGGCATGATTTGGTCTCTCAGATCATGCTTTACTCTGGGTAGCAAGTATTACTTAGTGAACAGTCCTCATCATTAAAATTCACAGGCTGGCAGTGAATTTATCATTGCTTTACCCATGCACCATGCTTGAATTTCTGAAAGGAGTTTGCTTAATGTAGTTTAAAGTATCTATTTAGCCATCTAGATAAGATTAAGCCATTATCAGACCTCAGTCTGTGGTGTAGACCCTAAGGACAACAAGTCCTTAAAAAAATATAGTACTTTGCAGACTTCCTTCAGAGTCTTGCTCAAACGTGCAACTCCTGACAAGAAACAGAAAGATTTTGTTTAGTGACTTTGCTCCCCTCTCTTCTATTCGCCCTCCCGCAGTTAGGCTTGTTTGATCACTCTGTAAGCCAGTCTGCTTGTTAAATCAGTAAGGGAGGTGGTCAGCACAGGCGTCCTACAAAAGAGGGGCTGAGACTCTATGGCTGGTGGGAGGGAGGAACAAAGGAGAAGGGATCAGAGCCTGATTTTTATCCTTTTGTGGCTGCAAGCAGGGAGGACTTTGTGGTCAGGAAGGTGGGACCATTTTGCAGTTTCCTCAGATGCCAGAAACTCGATTCGTTATTTGTGAAAGTAAGGGACTGAGTTTGTCAGTCTTTTATCAAGCTTTTAGATCAGTTTAGTTGTATTGTCTGACCTCATTCCTTGTCCTCAGTGGACTTATTTACAGGCTGTGAGTAAAACTTGGAACTTCCTTCATCTAGTCTTTGAAACAAAAATTACAGTTACTAAAGATGCAAGAAGTTGCAGTAGTCCTCTTTGATCTCTGTGAATTTGTGCCCTTACGTGCAATGTCTGCTAATGTGTTTTATAAAATTTAATTCTTTTAGGTTAATCTGATCCACGAGAGTCAGTTTGGAAAAGCCATCCTAACTGGCTTGGAAGTGGCTGCCAGCAGGTTAAAGCATGCGTGGGCTGTTTGTGAAGGCTGGGACTGCTTTCCTGGAGCAGTGCTGGCATACTGGGCATGTTCTCCTGTTGGGCATGTTCTTTCCAAGCAGGACTTTCGGTGCTTGGGAAAAAAGTTGAGCTATTCATCTTCATTTCACAAACTCTCCAGGAAGCGCAACACAAGCTGAATGAATACAGTGTAGAATGAAAACAGTCGTGCTTCCTGGCAGTTGCACAACTTGCTTCCCATTTCCATGGGTTAAAAAGAATACTGAGCTCTGTCTCTTTAGACAGGCAGGCAGAGCTGCAGCAGTTGAGGGTGCTACACTGAACCCTGTGAGCTGCACATGTTAAGGAACTCTACTGTAAATTGTATTGAAGATTGAAACTTAGTTTGTATTATCTCTGAGTAGACAGATGACTTTTTCCTCCCTTGTTTGTTTCTCTTCTGTTCTGTTTCTATTCCTGTTCTGTTCTCTTATTGTGCTGATTCTGCCAGCAGAAAGCTGTTAGACTATTTATTGCCACTGAGTAGAAACTATTTTGATTCCTCAGTGTCTTCCAGCATGAGATTTCTACTTTTGAACAGTGTGACTTAAGAACATCAGAGGGTAGGTCCATCTACGTAGTTACTGTCTTGAGCACAAGGTAGTGTTCAGTTTCTAACAGAGCCCAAATTCCTTAACACATTTAACTGATTTAACTGTACTGTTTTATTTGTTGTGGAATGTATAGGAAAAAACCAAAATAATTATTAGTATTTTGGGGGGGGTCATCAGCAATAATGAGTCCAGGTCACAAAGGAGAGATTAGTTGTGTAGTTATCCACCTCCTTGGGCATCGCAGTATTTTTTTTCCTCTCTCTGTGTGCTGTGACTGTCTTATTTGTACTATATTAAAAAGAGAAGGAAAAAAGAGCTGGTCCCTTTAGCCATCTCTTCTGGCATGCTGGGCTGTCTTTAAGACTGAACTATTTAATGGTGTGAGATATCAAGCATTTTGCTATGTTTTTGAGGGAGGTGGGAGAGAACTATGGGATATTTTATTTTAATCTTGAATTGATGTGTTTATTTCAAAAATATCCGTCATCATTCTGAGTTCTGTTGGTTTTGGTTTTGTTTTTTAAAAAAAATTGTGTTTGTTAAATTTCATTTCTAGTTTTGTTGTGAGTATGCCATTCTACCTCACCAATCTTTCTGCTAATCCAGCTCCCCCTCTTTCAGTCTGCTGGGCAAAGGTGCAGGGGGACACTTGCATATGGGATGTTCTGGGGAGTGGGACTCCTCCCAGATGTGGGAGGAGGAGGAGGATAACCTTAAGATTTCATCCACTCCTAACTTGGTACTGTCCTGTGATGAAGCAGATGGAATGGCACTGGAAGGCAGCGTTGGCTGCATAAACCAGCTCTTTTCTCTGTACAGCAAACGTGCTATCGCTCTCCGTTCTACAGCAGAGATCCATCCAGCATTTTCAGCACCAAAGAAGAAGCCTAAAACTTTTTGCATTGTGCGCTTTTCTTTCTCTGAGTTAAAATGATTCCAGTGAGCTAGGTGACTGGGTGGAAGGAAGTTAAGGGAGTTGAGAAGTATATTTTCCTTTTCCTTCAGTATGGTCATTTTACTGAGGTGATAAAATTGTAGTTGTTAATAAAGCTGTATGCTTTCATAGGCTGAACAGCAGCTTCAGGACTTTAGCCATGCAAATAAAAATATATTTTTCTTTTTCATGCAGTTAATACTTTCACTTTCCATTAGTTTGGCTTTGAAGTAGGAAGGCTTCTTTAACGACTACCTCTTCTAGTTAGTGAAACCATCTCTTGCTATATACATATCAATGCAAAGCTCTTTAGATTCCTTTCTGTTGGGGAAAAATGTCCGTTCTTCCTGGCTTGAAATGTGGTTTTCAAACTGCGTGTGTTTTTCACGTTGAGCATATAACTACAGATCTTCCCAAACTCCATCCCTGGTCCAGTCCAAGTGAACAATTCCAGTGTGTTAGTATGAGGGACTGTTTCCTTGTATGGTGGATGCTGCTTTCTCAGGTGAGCACCACCTGAAATTTCAAAGCTAAAAATGAAAATATTTTCTTAGAGGAGGTGGGGGAAAAAGAAGGGG
>JANIJG010017441.1:0-23058 GCA_024611175.1 Megaceryle torquata | reverse complement strand
TAATAAAACTAAAAATAGTTTGTGAGGAGGAAGAGGCAGAAAAACAAGATGAAAAAAAAAAAAAAGGGGGCAGGGGGGTGGAGGAAAAAAAAAATTTAAAAAAATTTACTTCCTATTTCGTTACTTCAAATTTTTGCTTATCCCTTCCCCTGCTTTATCAGTGCTTACCTCACTTTGGAGCAGACTGAAAAGGAATTATCTCTTAATCTTAGTCAAGTGTTACGTTGCAGTTGTTTTTTGTTGTTGCTGTTATATGGTTTTCTTCATTTTTTTTCTTCTGCTACTTTTATAGCCTTATTAATCATTCTCTTCTCTACTGCATTTTGTCACCACTTTGTTTTTTAGTAGCATTATTTTTGTCTTTTCAGTTCCCAACTGACACGTGTTTGACTACCTTGTCATTTCAAGATCATTCATTCATTCTGGGAACGGGCATGTGAACCCAAGGAGAAACACTTCCCTGTTCTAGCCTTGGTCCTTAGCTGTTTGTCCCAAGGAATTGAGTTCGGATCAGTCTTGCTGTGTTCACGGAACAAATTCCATAGCTGATGTCCCAGACAGAGGCAGTGAACATCTTTATTTCTCTCTGTCTTCTTTTGTCATATAGGACGTTCTCTATGAATATTACATAATAACAATTAGAATTTTAGGAATTAATTATACTTAATAATAAAGACTAATAAAAAGGACTGCAAGAAGAAAATCCAGTTAAACAAATGACTGGTGTTTAATTTAATATGCATAAATTAATATACATTACATAATTGGTTAGTCACTTTAAATTTAATGACTGGTAGAACTATTGGTTAAACTTCTGTGCATCTCAGTACTTTTCTGAACTGTGAAACAATTCACTTAATAAACAAAGCTTTACATTTTTCCCCTTCTTGAGAGCCGTTCTTTACCTGACTTGTTAGGCTTCTCAACAGTTAAAGTTTTGCTCGAGCTAATCACGCTGAGGTGTGGTGTTTTAAGAACTTGTGCAATTATTGCAGAAACATAAAACAACAGCCTTAGCCTGACTTTCCATTAAAACTCTGTACAATAAAAGTTGTGAACTTATTGTTCCAAAATAGACCCTGCTTGTATGTAACTTTAAAATTAGTGTGTGGCAGGATCATCCAGTACTGGCCCTAAGTGCTGCTTTTCCTGTTGTAACCTGTAATTTCCAAATGCTTGCTCTAGAGTACTGTTGTGGGGCTGCGTTGTTTGGTTTGGTTTTCTTTTAAAAAGAAATAAATATAATACTCCTAAAGATACTCAGCTGTGAAGACTTTTCAGTCTTCCACTATCCATACAGTCAGTGAGTTGTCCAAGAAACCTAAGAGATGACTTCTGGTTCATTGGGGAGTTTGGATTACTCTGTATCCAGTGTTCTCAAATGACCATAGAAGAGAGAAAGCAGCCAGTCTGTTTTGAAGAGTGGTTTTGTAAGCTCAGTAAATGAGGCTGTGTGAACACAGTAGATCAATTCCCTTTTAATTTGTCAGTTTCATCTACACATACGGGGTGGAAAACTCAATTCTTTTTAATCAGTAGCTCCTTAGTAGACTTCTACCATCTTGCTAACAGCTCCATTTACAACCATAGTGCATCTAAAATTATCTTCTATAAAGCCATCATCTGAAACCGTCTCCTCCATATGTTTTGTAACTCGCTAATACAAGCCCTGTGTCTCCAGTATACTCTGTTTTAGAGCATTCTGTGGCTTCACTGCTGCAGAGCCCTCTGTGTGCTATATGGATACGTGACCCCACTGTCTGAAGATCTGAATATCCAGTTAGCCATTCGGATGCTGCCCTCACATCTGGCAGGTGCCTGCCTAATGCTCTTTGTGTTTTCTTTCCTTCCTGTTACCAGAGCATTCGTGTACCTGAGCAATCTGCTGTACCCGGTGCCTCTTATTCACCGAGTGGCCGTCGTTAGTGAGAAAGGAGAAGTACGAGGCTTTCTGCGAGTGGCAGTGCAAGCTATAGCAGGTGGGATACTCCGAGAGCCTTACGTTTCAGCTCGTTGGTATGCTGTGAATAGCTGCAGCTTTAAAAAACAGACAAACAAAGCAAACCGTTCTCTCTTCTACTCTGCCCTAGTTAGGCCACACCTGTCTAGTTTTGGGCTCCCCAGTTAGAGACAGGGATCTACTGTAAAGAGTCCAGTGGAGGCTACAGAGGTGATTTAAGGGACTTGAGCATCTTCCCTATGAAGAAAGACTGAGGGAACTGGGGCTGTTTAGTCTTGAGAGGAGAAGACTGAGAGGGGACCTTATTAATGTCTATAAATATTTGAGGGGTGGGTGTCAAGTGGAAGGGGCCAGGCTCTTTTCTGCAGTGCCCAGCAACAGGACAAAGAACAAAGGGTATAAACTGGAGCATAGAGGGTTCCACCTCAACATGAGGAGGAACTTCTTCACTGTGAGGGTGATAGAGCCTGGGACAGGCTGTCCAGAGAGTTGTGGGGTCACCTCTAAAGACTTCCAAAACCCATTTGGATGCGTTCCTGTGTGACATGCCCTGCGTGACCCCACTCTGGCAGGGGGGTTGGACTCGATGATCTCCAGAGGTCCCTTCCAACCCCTACCATTCTATGACTCTATGAAACCTAAATAATTTTACTGTTGCAAGGAACGCTTGGTCTTTATTATTAACTTACTTTTGGAATTTTTTCATTGGTGTGAATCATATGGACCAAGTATGAATAAGTCTTGAAATAAAGCTTTTTAAATGATGCTGTTGACTACTGATGTTTATACCTGGCAAATAACAGAACGCATCTTTTTAAGACAGGGAAAGGGATAATTAGTGTCAGTAAACCCAAAAGCTAAAAATCTTTTTACTTCTGGCACCCAGTACAAAGAGCAGATGAGGGTATATGCAACTTTGATAGTTGTGGTGACTTGAAGAAAAGTTAAAATGTACCAAGTGTTTGCTTTTCTCAAGCTGTTCTTTTAAATAATGCACAGAAATGTGCTCCTGCTTTCTCTGACTGAACAGCGTCTGAAGAAGTTCCTGAACTGACTTTTTCAGCATAGAAAAATGCTGTTGGTTTCTGTTTGTTCTATTTCATTACCTTGCTAAAATATATTGAGACTTAGAAGCTGCTTTAACATGCTGTTCAATCATCAAATTACCAGCTTTTCAGACCAGGAGGACGGATGTATGGGGTTGATAACTGCTTCACCCAGTTTTTATCTGCCATTTGTATGTGTGCCAGAGCTTAACCATGGTCTGCTGCTCAGCTGCTAATATTTTCTACTTTTGCAGTGTGCGATGAGCTCGCTCAGCTTTACTGTTGGTGGCTAGCCATGCTGGTGAGAGCACAGCTACTTCCCACTGTCCTTTCTAGCAGTGGCTCACTGCCAGCATTTCTGTATTGTTTAGGTAGGGTAACCCTGGAAGTTTCACTCTCCATGGGAACCTCTAATGAAAGCTGAGACTCTGAAGATGTGCAAGAATCATTCTGGCAGGGAGTAAAACAGCAAGTGAAATAAAATCTATTTTAATGTGTACAGAAGTCTCATTTCTAGTTTGGTTTGGTCTCCTTAGCATTGACCAAATATTTCCAAATAAATATTCAATTTATCCATCCAAATAAATAGAATGCACCATGGGCGGGTAGAAATTGAGCTGAGGACATCTCTTGAAAAAGGGCCAGGGCATTATTTGGACCTTAAGTGAAGCTTTGGAGAACACCCTGAATCTTGGGACTTTTCCTGCAAACATATATTTACTGTGGAAAAAATATCTGGTGTTTAACCAATCCTCAGTGTTGTTAACTCTCCACAAAGAGGAGGAGATTAAATGGACAGGTTATATGGACAGAACTGCCTTTCTGACTCCCAGCCTTACTTGTGAAGCTTTGCTAGTGTTACTGCTTTATTGATGGCAGTTTCAATCAGTGTACCTATACATTCCTCTGTGGGTCAGTGTGTCATGGTGTGTTGATTTACCTCAGGTTTAATAATCAGAAGTAAAGAAATAATCCAGATGAGTCCGAAAGCTGCTTTGCATTCAGAATTCTCTAAAGTTCGGGTGAAATTTCATAGCGTACCCTGCTGTTTTCCCCCACTTGACTTCATGATGGATAGGTTTCTGCTATGAATTTTTCCAGCACTTATTCTAATGGGATGACTGGAGCAAGGTCTCTTCTTTATGGACTGGTTTCCATTGCAATTGGAATTCCCATTTAGATAACTGAGGGTTTTTCCCTCTCCTCCCCATCATTGTTTTTCTTTTTTTTTCTGCTCCTCTTTTTTAGCTGATGAAGAAGCCCCAGATTATGGATCTGGCATTCGACAGTCTGGCACGGCTAAAATTTCATTTGACAATGAATATTTTGATAAGGTGAGTATTAAAATGGAGTTAGATTTTCAGTGCAGTAGTTTGTGCTGCCAAATAAAGACTAATTAATGCAGGGGTGGAAGGGGATGGCAAAACCAGAAACTGCAGGATTCTGTTATATGCCACTCCATTTAATTTTTCAGAGTGATTTTTCTTCAGTTGCCATGACTCGATCTGGGCTGTCACTGGAAGAACTAAGAATTGTGGAAGGGCAAGGACAGAACTCAGAGGTTACCACTCCTCCAGAGGAGATCAGCAGAATGAATGAGCTGGGTAAGCAAGAAATATGTAGTAGCTTTGGAGAACCTAAAGGAAATCTAGAACACTTTTAAGTCAGTGATAGAAAGAGGTCCTTCTGAGTGTCCTTCAAGAATAAGATCCATAGAGTTGTGTAACTGATGGGTTGCATGTGATAGATGCTGGATTTATTAATTTTGAGACATCTGCAGAAAAACTGTTCCCAAGTATTGGGAACTTTTGATTATCAGCAAATAATTTGGGCTAAAAAAACCCCACCAAAATGTGTGATGAAACGAAACTATTGCCCAAAGGAATATTTTAAGAAAAGAAAGGAGAATTTAAAAAGAAAAAGAAAGAAAAATAACAAAGTGATCTCATGTGGGATGTTTCTGTCTCCCTAAGACTTGAAGTCAGCCACTTTGGATGGAAAGATGACTATGGAAGGATTCACTGAGGAAATTGGTGATCACTTGAAACTGGGTAGTGTGTTTACCTTCCGTGTGACAGTGCTACAGGCCAGTGGCATCCTTCCTGAATACGCAGATATTTTCTGCCAGTTCAAGTAAGAATTTGTTCTTTGTTTACATTAGGCAATTAATGTTTTGATAGAGTGCAAATAATAGTGGGCAATGGAGGGGCTGACAGAGCTTTTCAAACCGGTGGGAGTGTGGTGTAGCAGAGGAAAACATCTTGCCAGGTACCAGAATTCCTGTTAGAAGCAGGACCTGCTTTGTGTTAGCATGGTGTTAAGGGGTAAAGTTTTGCAGAAAGGAATTGCAAATTGGACTGGACTCTTAAGTTACAAGTTGAAGATACCTTAAGTTTTTGCTTGATAATGGCATTTAATGTGAAAAAATTTAGTATTGGAACAGAAGCTCTGTGACCCTTGAGTCACTAGTTCTCAAGTGGAGATGTTCTTTGGCTCAGTTTCTTAGGAAAGAGAACAAAAAATGGGAGTGATAAAGACACAAGACAAATACAGGAATTATGATCCCACAGACATCTTCCTAGTCTTAGGCCATCACTCAACTCCTGGTGAAGTTCTAGCAGAATAATTTATGGGTTTCCTTTCTCTGTTGGCTTCACAGCCCAGCAGTGTTCAATGAACTGTTCTGTGGTGGATTATTTTTCTTTTTTCCTTTACAGCTTTTTACATCGACATGATGAAGCTTTCTCAACAGAGCCTCTCAAAAACAATGGTCGAGGGACTCCCCTTGGGTTTTACCATGTTCAGAATGTAAGTAAAACTTTACACGAGTAGTAAGTGCCTGTTGTAGCACTGGGAGTTGTGTGTATCCTTCTTGTTAAACTCAAGAGATGTGTATGGGAAAGGGCAGCAAGAGGAATTATTAAGGACAGTAGGAGGAGTGATCAGGTGAATGATGTAATCCCCAATGAAGAATGAAATACAGAATGATTCTGTGTGGCAGATTTAACTCTCTTTCACCTCTACTTCCTGCCTTTGAATTCCCTATTTCCTTTCCAGGATGTTCAATGAAAGCTGTCTAGAATTCAGGAAATAAAATATATGTGACTAGCAGTGCTCATGATCTCAGATGAACTGAATATATCTATTTTTATTAAGTGTGTAATCCTTTGGTTACATACAGCCTCCTCTTTTCCTATTTAAAATGCCTGATCCTGAGGCTTTCATTTTCTCCTTTATCAGAGAGTAGAATTAATGCCTAAGCCAAAAAGGAATGCAATTGCTTTTCCTCTTAGTGGTGCTAAGCTGTATGAAAAGTACAGATGCTGAAAATTCACACTAGTAAGATTTTCTTTCTGTACATCTCATTTTCTTTCCTTACTTGGCCTAATAGATTGCTGTGGAAGTAACAGAATCATTTGTGGAGTACATCAAAACAAAGCCTATTGTGTTTGAAGTCTTTGGACATTATCAGCAGCATCCTCTTCATCTGCAAGGACAGGATCTCAACAGGTATTGTTCACTCTCCTGGTGTGAAGGCTTTCTGATCAGCTCGGGTTAGCTCTGCGGTCGGCTGGTGCATTTTCACACTCCTGAAACTATAAAGCCACACGGTCGGGAGTAGGATTCCTGACTGAGGTCAGAGTGCCAGCAGAGGGCTATTTATTCACGGAACCGCAATGGGCCCTTGTGGTCAAGAAGGCCACCAGTATCTTGGGGTGCATAAAGAAGAGTGTGGCCAGCAGGTCAAGGGAGGTTCTCCTCCCCCTCTACTCTGCACTAGTGAGACCACAGCTGGAGTGTTGTGTTCAGCTCTGGGCTCTCCAGTTCAAGGGAGATGGTGAAATACTGGAGAGAGTCCAACGGAGGCTCTGAAGATGATGAAGGGACTGGAACATCTCTCTTAGGAGGAAAGGCTGGGGGACCTTGGCCTCTTTAGCCTGGCAAAGAGAAGACTGAGAAAGGATCTTATGAATGTTTACAAATATCTGCAGGGTGGGAGTCAAGTAGAAGGGGCCGGTCTCTTTTTAGTTGTGCCCTGGGATAGGATGAGAGGTGATGGTAGCAAGGGGAAACACAAGAATCTCTACCTCAACAGGAGGAAAAACTTCTTGACTGTGAGAGTGAGGGAGCCTGGGACAGGCTGCCCTGAGGGGTTGTGGAGTCTCCTCCTCGGGAGACTTTCAAGCTCCCCCTGGCTCTGTTCCTGTGTGGGCTGCCCTGTGTGACCCTGCTCTGGCAGAGGGGTTGGACCTGATGATCTCCAGAGGTCCCTTCCAACCCCTACCATTCTATGTTTTACCCAGCGTAGGATGTTTTGTTAGCAAGTGATGTAATTGTGCTGCCATCTCAAGGAAAGGACCCCTGGTGTTGTTGCCTTCAAAGCTTTGGGTCAGAGGCAGCTCTTTGGACTGCTGGGCCTGGTTTGCCCTCCCACTGAGGGCAGCAACTGCAAAGAGGAAGCACGTGCTGGTTTTAAGAGGAAATGCCAGCTGAGGCTTGTTCCTTAAGTTATTTTGGGAAATGCCTGTACCCTAATGAAATTTTCAGTGCAGTGGAGGTAGAGCAGTTGGGAATTGTAAGTTGGTTTGGTTATTTTTAGCAGCAGGTAGGATTAATTACAGAAAGGTCATAGCTTAGTCTGAGAAGTGTGCTGAGTCCACTTGTTTTCCTGGCAGGTGACATTTACCAGTCTTTGTAGGATTGTGAGGATAATTTTAGGGAGGGGAAAAAAAAATAAAATAGTGGTAGGCCTGTAGTGTGTGTGTGGATACATTCACATGTCTGTGTGTATTTGTATATATTTTTAGTTTTAGCTGCCTCTATACTGACAATATTTTTCTTTTTTCTGTAGCCCTCCACAGCCTTCCCGAAGATTCTTTCCTCCCCCTATGCCACTCTCAAAGCCAGGTGAGAACAGTTCTCAGATTCTGTACGTCACATCTCTGGTAGTGCAGATGAAGGTGGTAGATTCTTCCTAAGCTCTTCAGGATACAAGAAATGTAATGGACTGAAAGTTGTGAAGGGCATTGGATCCGCCTTTGCTGGCTGTTCTCCTTTTTGTGTTCTCTTCAACCTGTTCCTGCAGAAGTGCTTCTTCATTAAGGGGAGAATTTAATTTCTGAGGTGCTGACCATATTCCATGAGATCTGGCTGTGGCTCTTTATGTGCTTGCTGAGCACTTGACTGGAAATTTGTTTATTCATTAACCACTTCATCTTTTCGCTCTCTAACATTCTCATTTAGTGAGTCACTCTTGTTGAAATGATCCTTGTTTTTCTTTGCTGTATTGTAATAACACATGCTGAACTCTTGTGGTTTTTCATTTCACCTTTTCATTTCCTCCTTCTCCAGCTTTTTCTCACCTGCATATTTCTCCCATCTTTTTTTTTTTTTGTGTGTGTGTGTTCCATTCCCTTTGCAGACCATGAAAGAAAAATTGAGTTGATTAGGTATCTTATGTCTGGCTATGTAAACGTGCATGTGCTGAACACACTGTCCGAGCATGCCAACGTGCTTGCATCCTCTGCTGTGGCTGCTTTCCAGGATGGAGCTGACCAGCTGCCACCTTTTCTCTTTCTGCCTGTTCCCAGTTGTCAGAGTGAGCGGGCTCCTAAACGAGATGGTTAGTAGCCAAATTTGGTCTATGGTAGATATAGAAGTAGTTCCAAAACGTGCTTCGGAAATCCCTTTTTCCTGATCTTTATTGTGTAGTGTTCTTGGGACTAGAAACTGCCATGGTTGAGGTCATGGAAGGATGATGCTGTGCTTAAGTTCAGGGCTAGAGAGAACCATACAGAGAGCCTATAAACTCCAGTGTGCCAGGCATCACAGATTTTTCTGTCACTGGATCTGTTCCCTGAAACTTCCTGGACCTCTGATTTTTAAACTCTGTGTGTGTGTGTTCTGTACATATTTTTTTGTGATAGTGGGATGGGAGATGCTACATTTGAAAAAAACCCAGCTACCTATAGAGAAAATGTTTTGCTGTGTTCTATGTAGATTTCTTTTTTTGCTCATCTTTTTGTTTGCCACTCATGGTGCATGTTCCTCCCATTTGCATTCTGTCTTATTATTGGGGGGGGTGGAAAAGGACGCGCTGGTCGTTAAATGTGCCAAAGCAAGTCCATGAGAACTTCTAGAACTGTTTTTCTTGTTTAGTTAAATGTGTCATTCTGTTGTTTTTCTGGTGCTGTTGAGTTTCTTAGCTTAGCAAGAAACTGGAGTGACTTGTGTGTTTGATGTTCCTCTTGCTATCAGCAGCCTTGATGAGTTCCAGCTCTGATGAGTTCATGTGCAGCTACATGTTATGATGGGCATAAGGGAGTGCCTGCCCCAAGAGATGAATGGGAAGAGTAAATGATGACACTGCAGCTTGTTGCCTGTGGGGTTGTAGTGCTTTAAATAACTGGTTCTTGTAAAATGTGTCTCTTGGAGGTAGCTGCTGTTTTACTCAGAATAGAAACAGAATTCACTGTTGTTTTTTCCAAGAGTCTCTACCCAGGCACACATATCAGGACCTTTTCTTAGCTGGGGACTGTTAAACCCTTCCAGTGCGTAAGAAATTGTCTCATAATTAGGTGGAAGCTGAAGGACACACAGAGGTGTGAAATGGGACAACCTAAAGAACACTTGAGCAAGGGAAGAGTGAGGCTGGAGAGACTAGAAGGGACAATAGTTATTTGTCTTAATAAAAGCAATGAGGTTAATATATGAATGGAGAAAAAATAGAAAATCAATTGCAGGGAATTAGAGAGGATCTGCCTGGTAGCAGTCGCTAATACCAAAACATAAGGAGCCCAGAAACATATTTTGGAAGGATTATGGCTCTGAAATAAGTCTTGTTCAGTATTTTTACGTACACTTTGCCTTACCTAAGCTGGTACAGGGACTAGCAATTTGTAATGTGAAGAAGTGAAGACTGAAGTTTTAAGTTGTGGTTTTTTTTCTTGTGTGGGGAAGGGGAAATGGGCAAGTACTGCTGTAGATGAAGGGACATCAGCAATCGAAACCACAAATTAAGCTGTAAAGTAACTGATGCACATTTGAGGAAACTCTCTGTAGTTCTAGAGACACTGCATATTTTTACAAGCTTTTTGGCTACACTTTTATTTCGTTATTTAACTTTTTTTTTTTAAATAAAATCAAGTAGCTTAGACTTAAAAACCAGTGCTTAGAGAAATAATGATTGCTGTAAGCAACATAATTTTCATGGAAAAAGCTGTGGTCTGTGTATGTACATAGTATACATAGGATCACTGAAGTGACATGTTTCTGTGAGCCCCAGGGTAAGCATTACTTCAGTCTTTGTAAACCAGTCTCTTTTTATTTTTCCTCCCCTTCTTTCTTGTTTTTTAATGTCTCCAAGTGCCAGCTACAAAGTTAAATACGATGAACAAACCCAGCCTGGGCCAGAGTGTGAGCAAATACGACCTCCTTGTGTGGTTTGAGATCAGCGAACTGGAGCCGACAGGGGAGTAAGTCCAGTGAATCTTCTCTGTTTTAAGAACAGTGGTTTATGAGAGTTTGATCTTCTGTCCTTTCTTCTGTTCAGACCAGGCTGATGTTTAGCAGTCATTATTGGGCGATGGCCTGGGTGGTTTGCAGGGAGTGGGTGAAGTTCTGCTGGCATTTGTTGGGAAGGACTGAAGAGATAGAATGTGATGTTCTTTCACATTTGAAGTAATCTTTCTGTTTTGAAAGCCCATGCACAGCAGTCGTCTCGCAGGCTCTATTTTATGCTCACCTCTGCTACAGAGAAGGCTTCTTCCTAATAGATATTTAGGGATTATACGAAGAAGTGAGTTCCACAGAGTTTTCCAGAGGTACTGGAAGTACAGTTTATGATACTTCCCTGTTCCACTGATGTGGTGGTGCAATCAAGAGTCCAGTCTGAGAGTCAGTAGAAACATGCTTACTCTGCAGTTATTTTATGGAGAGGTAACTCTTGGCAGCAGAATACAGAGTAAAGTTGCTGTGCTGGTGTATCTTCCTTGCCTGTTGATTTGTCTGTCTCACACAGGTATATTCCTGCTATTGTTGACCACACTGGAGGCCTGCCCTGTCAGGGGACGTTCCTGCTTCACCAGGTACTAATGAAAGCTGTAGAAGAGCAAGTTTCATCTCTGTGGGGAGGACAGAATGCTAATGACTGGATTTTGTATCTTTCCTGTCTCCTTTCCCACACATCTGTCTAATGATAGCTGTAGGGTCAGTCATCTTTCAGTCTGTACTTAGTCTGTTAGCTCTGGGCTGTCAGGAAGATATGTTTGGCCTCTGGTATTATTGCCACTTCCTTTGCTTATCAGCTTGCATCCCACGCGTGAAAGATGAAAGCCTTGGAACCTTTAGGACCGGGTTTGTGCCTTTGTTCTCCAGCATCTCTACCAAGGACACAGAAGGATCGTGGGCACTCAATTTCCATTGATTCTTTCTCACTGCATTGGCTATGAGACTGATCTGCAAAATGACCATGTCTCCATACCTTTTAAATGCCTGTAATTCTAATTTGTCTTCAGCTAAATTCTAAAGATAATTCTAGTTAAATATTGATCATAGGTTTATGTTATGGTTTTTTTCTACTCAAATTCTCACTCCCCTTTTGTAGAGTCAACCTGTGACTTACATTTCTTCTCTTTCATAAAAAGCTGGGAACAGTTCTTACAGCTTAGGAACAGTTGTCATATTCCAATTATTACCTTAAAAAAACCTACTCAGTTGTGGATTTAGTAGTATCCTCATCAGTTACTTCCAGTTTAAACCAGAGTCATTCTATCTTTTGCAATTCAATTGCCAAATCCACAGTATAGGCCAACAGCTTTCAATTTCTTTTGAAACAGTATCACCCAAAGCACCTTCTCCCTGGATAACTGTCTTCTACGTTTAAAAGAGTAGAATCTATTTCAACTACTAACTGCAAAGTAGATGATGTTGATGTGTGTGTATGTATACTTCACCAGTGTTTTGGTTTTGAACTCTACCAGGGCATCCAGCGCAGAATCACAGTTACCATTATCCATGAGAAGGGCAGTGAACTGCACTGGAAAGATGTGCGAGAGCTGGTTGTTGGTGAGTATAATGTTTTGCATGTTGCTGTGTAAATTAAAACTACAAATGGTAATTTCTCTTTGTATCAGATTCTGTCATCTTTGAGTATTGGCTGCCAGAGGAGGATTTTAAAAAAGATCCAGAGGACAAATTGAAGTTTTACAGCTTCCACTTACAGCTGCTTGTTAATCACATAGTCTGAAATTGTGTTTGGGAAAACAAATTCCTTCTGGGTTTCAGGTTTAGTTTTAATTGATTCCCTCTCCCACCCTTTTCAGGGCGTATAAGAAATAAAGCAGAGGTAGATGAAGCTGCTGTGGATGCCATTCTGTCTTTGAACATTATCTCAGCAAAATACCTGAAGTCCTCTCACAGCTCCAATAGGTAAGTGAATAAAGTGAGCAATCTTAACAGGAATCTGAAATTTCCTTGAGGTATTGGCAGGATGTTTGGCAAGCTGGGAACGCTGCCAATTATTAAATGTAGAATTCCATGGGCACAGGGCACACAGCTAGAGAATGAACATTACCATCAATTCTTGCAAAGGCTGAAGTCCCTTGGTCTACTTGGGGGATATCTTGGTAATGTATTTGAATTACCTTTCCATGTGTAAGCACCGTAAAGGGAGGGGGGAAAGGAACAGGTTACTGGTCTCGGGATTTACGCAGAACTTTTAAACTGACATCAAGTTTTGTTGCTAGAATAGAGCACTGAAGTACAAGGGCAATCTCAGGGGATGTTTTTGTGGATGAGTACATACCTATAATATTCCTGGAACAAGCATAAGACAACTTAAGCAAGACTCAAGCTTTGTAAATTAAACTTCATCATTTG
The DNA here is from genome assembly GCA_024611175.1 of Megaceryle torquata. NCBI lineage: Eukaryota > Metazoa > Chordata > Aves > Coraciiformes > Cerylidae > Megaceryle > Megaceryle torquata. Next base: position 10,173 of record JANIJG010017441.1, on the reverse strand, counting down.
TGCATTTCTACAGATGTATCACAAATTGACTCCACTTCTAATTAAGGGGGTGTCTGTTCTGTGTAACTGCAGTCATTTGGGCACCAGAAAGGCCCCTGTCTGAGAGGTTTCTGGCTGCGTGTGTCTCCCCATTAGGGTGCATTGCTGTGAAGATCAGTCAGACTCCACATTGTTTTGCTTCAGTGTCTGCAACAAAAGGCAGTGAAACAGAATGGTGCATTGCCAGCACAGCCTCTCCTTCCTCTGACATCAGCCAAGTCACTTGACCGCTCCATGGCTCTCTTTAGCTGGTGCAAAGCAGGAGTATCTCTGAAATTTAACTCTGAGCATTTCTGGAGGGGAGGGGATTGATCTGGAGCCCGTGTCTGCTGCAGCTGCTGGAGACAGTGTCCTAGGCACTGAAATGGCTCCTTCCTTCTCCATTAAAGGCTTGGACTTTGAAATACCAGTGTGATATTAAAGGTGGATTCCCGACGCTGCTCCTCCCAGCTGAATGTGTTCCTGCCACCTAGTGTCCGTAAATGCACCAGTGGCAGGGCTGTAGCAGTTACTCTGCCTGCCACTGAGAGCTGGGTGTTTTACTGGGTTTAAATTAATGGATCACTATAACTGGAACATAAGGCAACTGTTGCTGATACTATTGGATTTGCAGTTGAAAAACACTATGCTTTCTGTTCTCTGGCAATTTCAAGGAATTCCTATATAGCCCTGTAGATTTCTGTTGGGTGGGCCACGTGGATGGAGGAGGAGTGTGAGTGAGGTGAAGTTGTTGGCCATCTCTCCCAAAATGTTGAGGTTGAAGCTGTGGGATGAGTGCATGGTGGAGTTGGGATTGAAGCCCTGGTAAGGGATATCTCTCATGTTTCATCGCTGTCTGCACTTATTTTCTGGTTGATATGATTTTGGTTGGTTGTTTTTTTTTCAGTCCACTTGTTCTGTTCCTTTCAGCCGTTGCTTTTCTGTTCTGCTTTTGGCTGCACTAACTGAAGCTCTTTCTATGTTTTTACAGGCTCTTTCTTGATAAGGATATGCCTAGGTATTTTCTGTTTGCTTCCTTTGTACATAAAGATTCTTGAAAATAGAATGCTTTATGTCCCATTTGTATTGCTGCCACTTCCCTTTTGGCTTTTACTAAATTCTGTTTAGCACGCCTCTTAGCTCTTCCAGTAGTAGTATACCTTCTCCTCCTCCTCCTGCTCCTCTTCCTTTGTGTCAGGGCTTTATTCAGGTACAGTTCAGCTGGGGACTTGAAGGTAAATTTCCCTTCACATGAAAGAGAGAGCTTCCTTCAGTCTCTCTGGTTCACAGAATGTGCCATCGGGATATAGTCCCTAATTGTAGCCCTTGCTATTTTCTGCCTTTTCTGTATCAAAGAACTGAATTTGTTATTTCCTACTGCCCCTGACTGTAACACTTGCCATGTTTGGACTACTGGGTTACTTGAAATTCCAGCTCAGAATTGCACTGAACAAAGGGCAGTGGCTGCCATGTGACTGGCATTCAGCCTCTGTTCTTAGGCTGCATTTGCATCTGAAATTTAACCATGTGGTTGCTATGTTAGTTTACTCGTTGGCAGAGAAGCAAGATGTGTAGTAGCTGCTCAGACTGGATTCCTCTTCCACCTTCCGGACTGGATCACAGCCAGGCATGCTGGCTGCACAGTCTGTGACAATTCACTCTCTGCTTTCTGGGCTCTGCCTCTGAAACAGAGAAAGTGCTAAATCTTCAGTGCTCTCAATTTGACACCTTTCACTAATGCTAAAATCCACTTAAAAATCAGTTCTAACTTTACATTGGTGCCTTTAACCTGCTTCTGTTTTCCACGCTTTGCTTGCTCTGTGCTCCCATTTCCCTCCTCGTGCTGTTGGCTATGCTGAGACACGGTTGCTCACTTCTGTGTTTTGTCTCCCTCTAACTATTCTAGCAAGTTCTGCTTTGGACAGACAAGACTGTGTATATTTAACTTCCTGACTGAACAAAATCTAGTAGAGTCACTGTCTCAGAGCTGTACTTGACGTCAGCTTGGTGTTCATCCAAAAAAGCCATCGTTTTGCTAAAGAGGGGCATTTAGCTCTGCACTGATGAACATTTACACCGGTGTTCTCTCTGCAGAGCTGGTTCAGGGGCTAGGTACGCTGGCTTTCCCAGCCATGGAGAGCCAGGTTTTAGTATTTTCTGCCACCCAGGTGGTAGAAAAGCCAAAAGTTTAAAAAAATTACTCTTAGAACTAAGATGTGATGAAAAAACACAGGGACTCACTCAGCACAGACTTGTAAAGGGTTGGAGGACAACCTGTGTTTTTAATGGATTTTTTTATTACATTACAGTGCTTTTAACACTGCCAATTATTTAGCTTTTAGATTATGCTGCTCTGTAGCATTTTTAATTGAAGTGAGACATTTAGGTGTAGTTCCTTAAGTGCGCTCCTTCAAATGCAAACTGTGTTTGCAGATGTTCTCTGTTGGAGAATGGCTAGAAGACAAGGGCCTTGTACCTTTAAGGGAGATGCTTTCTGATGCATCAACAGTTCTCACATTGTATTGCTTGACTGCACAGTTCAGGATGTCTCGATGTATTCCTCAGAATTGTGTAATGGATATCGGGAAAAGGGGATTCTTGGGAGCTCTGAGATCAGAACTCTTTGTTTCTGATGTCTGCTCTTAGGCTGCTTCACGTTTCTTTTTGGTTTGTTTTGAGTTTTGTTATATTTCTTTTTTTTTTTTTCCCCACCCCCACCCTGCTTTTTGTCATTTGCCTTTGGTTTCATTTTCTGTATTGCTGAGTTCACCTTGGGCATTAGTACAGAAGGTCTTTAGATTTCTTCTCCCCTTTTAAAAGAAGAGATACAGACATGAAGCACTGCTTTTAGTAGCACATCACTTGGACTCGGAATGGGATGGAAAACCTCACTGGCAGGGGGATTTGCGAGGGAAATTATATGGAGGTGTTGAATAATTACTACCTTCTTTTTCTGTACCAGTGTAGAAAAGTGTGTTGCATTCCTGAATAAAGGTCTGGGACTTCTTTCCAAAGGAACCTGCATGAAATCAGGCTCTACCTGTGGGAAGGGAGGAAGCTCATTTCCCTAGCCCCTGTCAGAGAGGAGAGAGTGTCTGATGATTTAGCTGTCCTCTGTATGTCTCTCACTTTTTACTTAACAGATGAACTTTCCTGATTGCTGAGGTAGAACTGTAGGAGCCTTCAGCTTCTTTATTTCCATGCACTAGATTGAAGAAGCCTGTTAGAAATGCTTGTGTTAGATGAAGTTTTTACTTGAAGCTAGTTAGGGGTGTAGAAAGAAATTGTTTTTACTTGAATATAGGACTTATCTCTACCTATCAATCATTCTGATTTGCCATCAGAAGCTGCTGGTTTTATCAGACCAAGTATCAGAGAGATCTCATCTGTTGATCTATGTTAGTCTTAAAATCTGTTGTAGAGTGAGTGTTGCTTATAGAAGTGAATCTTTCCATGCACTTTGGAGGTCCAGCTGAGCTGAGTTGCACCTGAAGCAAGAGAGAGGAATTCTGGCTGTTCTTTAGTGGTCACTTCCCTGTAGCATTATGACAGCTTTTGTTCTCTTCTGTATTCCCTCTCTTATCATTCAGAGTTTTATAACAGACAATGGTCTCTTATGTCACACCACTTGAGGTAGAAATAAGTAATCTTGGGAAAGAAGAAAGGGTCTTTGCCTCGAGTATTTGCTACCTAAGCAGCTGAGAGTCATAGTGGATGATGTCAAGGAAGAGACGCTTTACACTGACCCATGAGAGGGATGCAGAGGGACTCTTACTACTGAGCTTTTACTGTACCTTTTTCCAGGACATTCTACCGGTTTGAAGCTGTTTGGGATAGCTCCTTGCATAACTCCCTTCTCCTCAATCGAGTGACGCCATATGGAGAGAAGATATATATGACCCTTTCTGCTTACCTGGAGGTTAGAGAGCTGTGATTTCCTTTTTCTGTGTGACTGAAATATAACTATTTGAGACAGCAAACAGCATGTGTGTTTACTAGATTAAGTGATTTTGAATCCTGAAGCCAGTGAAGTCTCTCTTCGTTTTCTGAGAACAGGGTGGGAAAATTTATTCAGATAACATCTTGATGTTGAGGTGTTACTGCCTTGCAACAGACTTGAAGTGAAACTGTCGATCTTACCTTTCTGTGCCTCACTTTGATCTGAAAGTCCATTTAAATCAGGGACTGTTTGTAAGTAAGTACTAGTAGTGTTACAAACACTGGCCTAGCCCTTGGCTTTGCGTGCACAGCGCTGTTGTTTTGTGTAGTACAATTACTTCACCCACAAGACGCAGCGAGAGATTTGACAGTTCTCCTTCATAGAAGCGCATCTGAAAACCCTTCCCCAAAGACCCAAACAAGAACAAATTGCAAAAAGCTGTCCCACTAAAAGAGTGAAGCAGTGTAACTTGGCTTCGTTGTCTGCAGCCACTCATTCATTACTGGTTTTTTCTCTTAGCTTGACCACTGCATCCAGCCTGCTGTTATAACAAAGGATGTTTGTATGGTCTTCTACTCACGAGATGCCAAGATCTCCCCACCACGATCACTACGCAATCTCTTTGGCAGTGGCTACTCCAAATCTCCAGATTCGTAAGTTCAGTTACCAGTTTTGGTGTTGATGCTTTACATCAGCATATGCTTTTTCTCTTAGAGGGCATGGGGAGAGTGTAGTTTAGTTTTCTTTTTGTTAACTAAAGCTAATGCATTTCATTTCTGAAGATAATATGGTTGGTTTTCCCCTCTGGTTTCTTGTGAACAGGAATCGAGTAACTGGGATCTATGAACTAAGTTTATGCAAAATGGCAGACACAGGAAGCCCAGGTAAGCAGTGACTGTGTGCTCAAGCAATAAAGTTGCTGTAAACTGAAATACCGCAGAAAATTTCCTAGGCAGAGTGGAGTAAACACTTCTGTCCTGATGGGAGGCAGTTCCCGTGTTTCATTGGAGCAAGGGAACTTTGCTATGCCATAAAAACCTCACCCAATGCGAGCTTGATATTGTCACATATCAGTATGTTTTTCCACAAAGACCTAGCAATTGAAATCCTTGTGTTGATTTGGACTGAACAGAGTCTGCATTATATGATGGTCAATAGAAAATACCTGAATGAAGTCAAAAAACTGGACTAAATCAAATCTCTTTGGCATGTGTGACTGCTGCTAATGAAATCATTGCTTTGTGGTTTTTTCCAGCCAAACAGCAGAAGTGCTGGTTCTGTGCAGATTGCTCACTGGTTGTGTTTCTTAGCAGCATCCCTCTGTTTGTGTTTTTAATGTCTTATGTTGTGTTTTTTACTGCTTAGGAATGCAGAGGAGGAGGAGGAAAGTCCTGGATACATCTGTGGCATATGTGAGAGGAGAAGAGAACCTGGCAGGTTGGAGGCCCAGGGGTGACAGCCTCATTCTAGAGCATCAGTGGGAATTGGAGAAACTGGAGCTGCTGCATGAGGTGAGTAAAAAGATCAAGGAACTGAAAGAAAAAGCACAACTCTACCTTTGAATTTGCTTTTCTTTACTCTACCCACTGAGAGACCTTTTGAGCTGAATGGGTTCCCAAATGGGAGTCTGTTCTCAAAGTCAAGATTTAAACTGATTCTCCAAAAGTGAAGGTAAAGTGTGTGGCTGGCTGCTGGGTAGAAGCTTCAGCTGAAAACCTCAGTGTATTCAACAAAAGCAGATTCAACTTCTCGTGCCATTGTAAACTCTCCTTCTTAGGGAAAATGTTTACTGGCAAGAATCTTTTTAAAAAAAAAAAAAAAGCATAAGAATCAAGTGCCTGTAAAATAGGCAGCATCCTGGAGCAGATGATACAGGAGATTGCTTTTCTTCCTAGGTGGAAAAAACCCGACATTTCCTTCTGCTTCGTGAAAAGCTTGGTGACAGCATCCCCAAGTCCCTGAGTGACTCATTGTCTCCCAGTATGAGCAGTGGAACTCTCAGTACCTCCACCAGCATCTCCTCCCAGATCTCGACTACAACATTTGAGAGCGCTGTGACGCCCAGTGAGAGCAGCGGCTACGACTCGGCAGACATAGAGAGCCTGGTGGATCGGGAGAAGGAGCTGGCCACCAAGGTATGACATGAGAAAAGCATCATGGGTCTAAATTGAGGTGCCAAAGATGATTAAAGATTAATTATGAGCTTCTCAGCTAGCCTGGTTGATGTCCAGTATTGCGTGAGTTTCATTTTGATATGCTCTATAGTGAAATACTCCATTCTCACCAGCCAGTGCTGGTGTCTGGCTTTGTGCTGTGGCTGTACCTCATTCACCTTCATTAGTAGTTCTCTAATGGATCTTACTCATTTCAGCAAGGGAAGAGATTCTTTCCCTCTTCTGGGATTTCTCACAGCAGTTTAGAATGTGTTTATTCTTCCACTGAGCTGCCAAATGTGTCTTGGCAAATTGCCTCTTGGGTTCAAATTTCGCCAAAAATCTAAATGTGAAAATCTCTTCTGTGTCTTTTTTTTTTCCCCACCTTAGTGTCTGCAGCTTCTTACTCACACCTTCAATCGGGAATTTAACCAAGTGTACAACAGCATCAGTGATTGCAAGGTAAATATTTCACGTGATAGAATACACTGTATTTGTAGTACAATAGCAATATATTTGTAGTTTGTGGCAGCTGTTGATACTATGAAGAGGCAAAACACTTCATACCGATTTCCATTATTTTCAGTCTGTTGGAAGCGTTTGGCTCTTCAGCATCAGGTTCCAAAGACTATTGCAGGAATTAGAAATGGTGAGAGCCTGGGCTGCAGTATAGCTTCTGGTTTATTAGCAGCCTGGCAGTGCTCTTACTGTCTTACCCTATGCGCATTTTCCCTATGTAAAAGGAAAATCAGCTCCTTAAAAATTGTGACTATAGGCACAGGGGTCACCAAGTTGTGGACTGGATAGTCTAATATTCTGTCGAGGAGGTCAGTGTGAGACCAGTCAGAAGTGTAGGACATTAATAACAAGCTGTGTCTACAGCAGTGCTGTTGTATTTTCACCCCCAGATGGGCTTAGGATGGTGGTGTGCAAAAATTTGACTACTGAATAAGAAATGACCAATAGAAATACCTCTGTTAACTGAGCCTTCTGCTGCATGCCATGTTCTAGCCAGGACTGATCACTAGCTACAAAAAAACCCTCCTCTGTAATATTTTGCCTGTATTTGTCCTTGTAGTTGTCAGATATTTCTCCAATTGGGCGGGACCCATCAGTGTCGAGCTTCAGCAGTGCTACCCTCACCCCTTCATCTACCTGCCCTTCTCTGGTGGATTCAAGATGCAATTCAATTGATCAGAAGTAAGTGTGGTAATAGAAAAATGTCACTTCTCGGTGCTTCGCAAACCTGCCTTTGCTATGTTTTCTGATTTTTCTTTTTTCTCCCCTCTTTCTTCCTTTTATTGTGATTTACTTTTCTTTCTCCATCTCTTTTGAAGGACACCAGAAGCAAATTCTCGTGCCTCCAGTCCCTGTCATGAGGTGGAACAGTTCCAGATAATTCCTGCAGTAGAAACTTCCTATCTTGCCAGAGCTGGAAAGAATGAATTCCTCAACCTTGTTCCTGATATTGAGGAAATCAGACCAGGGTCAGTTTTTTATTGTTGTGTGATCGTGGCTTCCAAAGAGTTGTCACAAAGGCTTGCTGAGATTTGTAGTTTCTTTGCCCCCTTTGAGGAAGGTAAATGAGATAGGGGATAGCAGAACTGCAGAGTCCTGTATGACAGAGGTGGGTTTGATGAAGGTCAGGTTGATACTTGATCTCTGCAGCATTCATTCCCTGCATCTTCTTAATGAACAGGGTTTCCAGCGACTTGGATCATGTCTGTTATCATCAAAACCATTGCCAAAGTTCACTGAAGTAGAGGTTTTAGTGGGTCCTTCTTTCTGACAGACTTCTGCATAGTTCTTGAAGACAAAATTCAGGTTGCTGTAGAGCAATATACATATATATGAACTTTTCCATAATACTGTTCCAGAGAAAATGGATTAAGAACCAAGTGTCTAAGACAGCGGTTTGCAGTTAGTAGAGATGCTCAGTAGGTACCTTATTTCTGCTAATCTGTTGATTCGCTTTGGTTTGTTTTTCTCCAGCTCTGTGGTCTCAAAGAAAGGATACCTCCACTTCAAGGAGCCACTCTCCAGCTCCTGGGCGAAGCACTTTGTGGTGGTTCGCCGTCCCTATGTTTTTATTTACAACAGTGACAAAGACCCTGTAGAAAGAGGAATCATAAACTTATCCACAGCTCAGGTGGAATACAGTGAGGATCAGCAGGCAATGGTAAAGGTGAGTCTGAGAGCCATTGTCTATTTACCCATAGAGCAGGAACATTACAGGTAGTGGTGCATCCAAAGAATCTGTGTGTCATCTCTGGTCTGAGGAAAATCCATCTGTGTCTTGGAGAATGGTATCTGATGATTCTGCCCACAATGTTCTCAGTTCGTTTAGAGATTCTTATGTTTTGGACACAGTTGTACAAGAGACTGAAACTGTTTTTATGATCTTGTGCTGGTACCATCACCCTCTGTGTTTGGTTTTTGTAGTTTAGTTTATGTGGTGTTGTGGGGTTTGTTTGTTATAAAACAAAGAAGCCTAAAGAAACCACACAAACATCCTGCAAGGAATCAGTTTCACTTTACTGGTCTTTGTCAGCAGCACTTGAAGTCTCATGAGTTAAAATGACTTTGTAGGAGTTGTCCCATTTGACAAATAATATCCTAGAAATGACCAGTGAAACTTAAATGAAAGACCCTTGGTCTTGTGGTATTTAGAAGTGCGACATAGCAAACCCTCCCTCAGCAAGAACATGCGCATCAGCTTCTGTGCTTGTAGGCTTCAGTATTTCAGATGGTCCTTAACAGTCCACGTCCTTACATTCCAGACACCCAACACATTTGGTGTGTGCACAAAGCATCGTGGGGTCCTGCTCCAGGCCATCAACGACAAAGACATGAATGACTGGTTATATGCCTTCAATCCACTTCTTGCTGGCACAATACGGTAAGAGGCAGTTCACGGGCAGACAAAGCTGCAAAGCACCGAGCAAGTGAGATACGGTGATGAGCCAGGGACAGAGAGTTTGTCACAGAACTTAACCTTGTTCTGAAGGATTTGACACGATGGGTGAACTGAAGGAGGAAGGAGGGTGGGCGTAAAAATAAAATAAAATCAAGCAAGCTCTATATTTCAGGACAGTGGCTTTTGCTTTGGCTTGTGATGCTCTTAGCAGATGTCTCCAGTTTGAAGATGTGTGGTATGCTTCATGCAATGCTACATTTGGAGGTCACAAAATAGTTTCCTTGTATTGCTATTTTACAGACATCAAAAGCTTCTTAGTACCTCTGTGCAGGTGGCTCTAGACTGCCTTTTCCTTCTCTAGATTGTGAGCTAAAGTTAAAATTCTCCTTTCCTTCCCTTTTTTTGAACTTCTCTAGAAGGCTTCCCTTTAACAGAGGTCACAGACATCCCCTTCTTGGTGGGGAGATCTTACTATACTGCAGTAGCTCTTCCTTTCATTAAAAAAACCCACACCAAACTAAGCTCTTTAACACTTTGATGCTACTGTAGAGCATCAAATAATTTCTGAACAGTACAGTCCTTAAAAGATTCCATCTTTCATTAAAGGAATGGGAAATCTTAATCCATACAGCCCTTGAAATGTTTAGTTTCTAAACATATGGTGTAAACTAGGATGATATGAAAGCAAGGGGATTTTATAGAAAAAAGGTGGGAAAATGGTGGGGAGGGAAGAAAAAGGAACTTCCAGAATTCAACACATACTTTTTTGTTTCTTTCTTGTGCAGGTCAAAACTGGCTCGAAGACGCACGGGCCAGCTGAAGTACTGAGTCCATGTAATGTTCTCATCTGTTCTCCCTAACTCACCTTCTAATAGATAAAGTGTTACCTCTCATTTTCTCTTCGTGATTCTTGACAGTTTCTCTTGTATGTAATCCTGTGGCTTAACATCTTCTACCTTCCCAGCTCCTTCAGCACATTTTCTAGGTATTCTAACCCTACCTTGTTTCTTTTCACTTGTACTGAGAATTGTACTAGTAGCATGTGGCCAAACAAAAAGAGAAAGGAAAAAAAAAAAAAAAACACCAAAAAAAAAGAGTAATTATGCACGACTCTAAAAAGAAAAAAAAAAAAAGAAAAAAAAAAG
>JANIJG010017438.1:21607-63612 GCA_024611175.1 Megaceryle torquata | reverse complement strand
GGGTGATCCTGCTCTGGCAGGGGGGTTGGACTCAATGATCTCCAGAGGTCCCTTCCAACCCCTACCATTCTATGATTGTATGATGCCTGCTTGGCTCTCTGAAGGGACTCAAATCTCTTAAATTAGATGGCTTTGGACTCTCGACTCTTCAACAAACTGCACATTGTACAAAGCAAAACTTAAACAGAAGAGACTTTCTTTCCATTTGGAGTGGGGTCCCATCTGACTCTTCCCAGGGATGCAAAGCGATTGCTAATAAAGAAGCATTTCCATGCTTTTGAATCCCACAAAGGGCAAACCTTTACCATGACACTGCCTTAATTATTATTATTATTATTTAAAGACACTGAACAGAAGCACACTAGCTTGGAGTATTATTTTCAGTAGTTCCAGCAACGTCTGGAGCACACCTGCTCTCCGTGGTCATTTCAAGCCAGCTCCTGCTCTGTTGTTATTGGCTCCATGCCAAGAGCCAGCAAAGCAAAAAATTTTTCACTTAAGCCCAAACTTACTGTTCTCCTGTCAGCTTCCCTGTAATGTATTACTTCTCTATGTCCTTTGACCTCTTGCATTTCTTTGTAGAGGAATATAATTAATTGTGAGCCACAGCTTAGCTCTGGGGGTTCAAAACAGTTTCATGTGTTTACTCAAAACATTAACATTTTTCCTTCTTTTTTTAATTTCCAGGCAGAAAAGGTGAGGAGGGTTAAACAAAGCATCTCTCCTTCCAAGAGCTCCAAACCCCAGCAGGGTTGGTAGGGACCGATGGAGAGGAAGGGGGTGAGAGAGCTGGTCAAGGGTGTTTCTCAGCCAGACCCCTGGAGCAGAGCTGTTCCTGGGAGCTGAGGTGCAGGAAGGAAAGGGAGACACCTGGACACCTCTACTGCACATCCTCAGAGCAATACAAAGGAAAAGAGAGGATATTCTAGAAAAAACACAATCCAAATTATGGTCATCTAGTACATAATTACCTAGGCTCTTAAAGGGGTAAGGGTGCAATGCTGAATCCCTGGAAGCTCTCCCCATGCAGGATGGGCAGTGTGGTCTGAGATCCCACTAAGAGAGCCATGAGAGCCCCTCTGTGGTGTGCAGCATCAGGCAGCCCTGGCAGCTCACAGTCCCCATTGCCTGGGGATTGGTGAACTCTCACCAGAGGGCTGTGAGCAAGAGCCCTAAAGCTAGGTCTGAAATAAAAGAACCAGAGATCAGTACCATGCAGTTGGGCTGTAAACACCATCACTGGTTTCTGTGCTGGCCTGAGGAGCTGTCAGCTGAGGGCTGGGCAGCCAAGGACTGGGGAAATGCTGCTGCATCCAAGCTGACAATTTTCCTTCTCTTAGCACCACAGTGGTGAAGATGGTGGATCTCTGCAGACCTCTCTGGGTTTTGAAGGAATATTTATTGACATGCTGACTGCACCAAAGCTACCCCTGTCAACAGTAATTGTATCATTTGCCCTACCTGTGCTGGCTCCTCATGGGGACAGCTCACCTAATACAATGACATGTCCCAGAGATCCAGGCAAACACCAATATCTTTGTTTCTCACTGAGAAACCAGGACACAGAAGAGGTGTTAAAGTGACCTGCCCCCTTCCTTATTCACACATCAATTTGTGAGGATTTGTCATATGAATTATGACAAACCTTATTACCTGAGGAAGGTCTTATTTATTCATCGCATCAATAGCACCTCTGTAGCAACCCTACTGAGACTGTAGAAATCCTGCTTCATTTGTGGATTATTGTCAGAAGAATCCAGGTGTTGTTAGAAGCCCTGAAGGACCCAGCTAAACCCCCACTTTTCCCATCCTTTTTCTGCTGCAGAATCATTTCTTATGTTGCAGAACATGCACACAGCCCATTTGAGGGCAGCTGGTGCAAATCCAATGTGTGGGTGCTGTGAATTCCACAGGAATTTTCTTAGGCTATAGAGAAAGAAGGGAAATTGCAAATAGATACAGGAATAAACAAAAAAAACCCCACCTCATCAAAGTTCAGAACATTTCTACTTCTCAGGCCTCTGGAGCCATCCAGCACCATAAGCAACCAGCAACTGGAAAGATCTCTATTCAGTAATAATAAGAGGTGTGCTTGGGGTTACACTTTCAAAGGGATATGAGGATTCTGGTCCTTCTGAACTTAGCAGTAGTCCCATAGCAGAAAGGCCCAATAACCCTTTGCAAGTCCAGTCAGCACCTTTGAAGTCCATGACAATGTTGCTGCAGTAATAGCTCTAAAGAGCTGTGTTGGCTCTTACGTCGCTGAAAGACCATCTATTTTGTACCACTCAGGTTCTTTGAACTAACACTCCTCCTTAGCCTTACAGCACCTGATACATCTGCCATCAAGCTTCTTTGCTTCTTTCTTATTGCTTTTCCAAAGCAAGCTCTCCTATAACCTCATTTTTTTACTGCTTTTAATAGAAAAAAAAAAAAAAAACCAAACCAAAAACCTGTTTCCATAATAAACTCAATGTCTGACTTTGCAGGGAAGTTATACACAGAGCCCTGCTGGGATTGAAGCAGCAACCAGCCACTGAAGATCTGTGTTTGTACATCCTCTTACTTTAATTCCTTTTCCTCAGTACACTGTCACATGGAAACTAGCAGGAAAAAGGACTAGATTTAATATCAAAAAAGGTGTAAAACTAGTTGGAAAACAGAATGTGGTTTAAAAAAAATCAACATTTCATTGTCATATTGGGAGGATTAAGTAAGGTCCCAACAAGATTTGTCACAAATCTGGCACAAACTAGGCAAAGGCAGCAGCCAAAAGCTATTATAGAAGCCAAAGCTGGCATTTAACATCACGCATCAGCTAAGAAAACATGAAACCTCACAGCATCACTCTGATCTAATCATGATATATGTGACAGCTGGATGCCAGAAAGTTCTTTGCAGCTTACTTAATAGCATGATGGAGTATCAAAATGGTGGGGATGACAGGCGATCTCAGCCTCGAGTCACACCGAACATTCGGTGTCCCTGCACGACACTTCCCTTGAGAAGGATGTGCTAACCTGTATGAGATTGCATGCCTGAGCATGGTCTAACCCTTCATAGTTTTCTACGTGCAAAATGAGAAGTAGATTGGTCAGTCCTGGGCACTAGACTAGATCCCACTAGATGCCTTGGCTGCTGCTCACCACCTACCATACTGCCCCAGTAACCTGAATGGCAAAGCCAGTAACTGAGCTTTGAGGCCACATCACATCTGGTCCTTAGCAAGACTGGAATAAAAAACAGTTCTGGAACAAGTGGTTGTAGCCAGGAACCAGGAGATGTGGCACAGGAGGCAGCCAACAACCTGTACATTTGGGTTTTATATCTTAGACTTGTCTGTTAAACATCCAAATCTTTCTGACATCTAATAAGAAAGAGAAGCCAACAGTAATTTATCTGAAGTGTTAAGATCTTTTGGGCAAACTAATTCTCCCTGCCTCTTAAGGACAAGTCCATACAGTCAGTGAAGAATGGCTACTCTTCTGGAACCCAAAGATAAATGATCATCTTGTCCATGAGTCATGTATACCATTGTCCATAGGAAGACAAGGTTTGAATTCAAATTGATCCTGAAAACCCCAAGGAATAGAAAGAAATCAAATAGACGGATGTAAAAAGAGGGAAAAACATCAAATGGCAAAGTCCCCAACAAACAAGCCCAACTTGAGGCCCTCGTGAACAGTGACCTACCTGCCAGGCAGCGATGTGCAGAGAAGAATCTACAGCCCTTAGAGATCCAGAAACTGTGGGAGTCCATTGTATTGTCTGCCCACAACACAAGAAAAGGCAAATGTCATCCTGGGACACACCTGCAAGAGTGTTTTATGTAAGACACAGAAGAAATTATTGTGCTCTACTTGGCACCAGTGCAGTCTCAGCTGGAGTTTGATGTCCCATTGGCACCATGCTTTAAGGAAAATGGAGATTGGACAGGGTCCAAAGAAGCTCATATGAAAGACAAAAGGTTCAGAAGATGTAGCCCAGAACAAAAGGCTGTTTGACTATGTCTCTTGTCTGGAAATGGGAAGATGAGGGAAACCTAACAACATTTCACCACCAGGCAGAAACCTGACTTCTTTCTGCCCATTATAAAGTGGTGATGTGAAGTGTGCTGTCCTCCTCTCTGCTTTTGTTTGCTGGGCTTGGTAGAGCAGGACTGCTTTTGAAGTGCAACTTTAGACCGCCTGTTAGAACTTTTTCAGACTTTTGATACGTCCTTAGAGGAACCAGACCTTTCTCAGATCTAAGTCCCTCAAGATTTCCCTGAGAATCTCTTTTCATGGCTAGGATTCATCATGACCAATCACTTTTGAAGGTATCCAGTTGCCTGGGAGATTGTATGGTTTAGCACCACAATGTTGTCATTAAGCTGAGACAAGCTCTGGGACATGATGGTTCTCACTACTCTGCATCAGCACGCCTAGTGACTACTTGCTCTGAGACACACAGTCTGGACACACAAGGCTTGAGTCATTTCCAACATGGACATCTCCAGTGGTGCACCTGCCAGAGCTGCCAGATATCACACAGGACCTACAGAAGACCTGAATGTTTCTGGACCAGCAGTTGGACTCAGGTGGCACTTCCTAGGGGAAACTGGCAACCAGCCTGTGCTCAAGCAGCTGAATTGTGCCCGCTGTCCAAACAGAAGAATATGCATGGGGACAGCAGCACATTTGTTAAATCACATATAACAGGGTCACCCAGTGCATGGATAAAGAATTACACCATGTTGCAGTGGGCAGGAGATGGGGTTTCTGTCCATCCTGTAACAGAGGCTCCCAGCTGAAGCCTGAGGCATCCACAGCACATCTTGTCCAAGGACCAAGTGCAATGCAGTGTCCAGCAAGGCTGGCAGTGTGGTGCACATGTGAAAGCCAAGGAAGGCAGCAGGACGAGGGGAATGGCTGGGATAGGAGATATTTCCTCCTCACGTTATTGCATCGGCATATCCTTGCAGGCACTGCCTCCCCTTCCCTCGCTGGAGCCCTCGCTCCCCAGCCCCACTGCTCACCCAGGACATGGAGCTGGCACAGACCTGCATCGACACCAGAGCCTGTTTCTGGGCCACGCTGACCAAGAGTGCAATCATGCACACTTCCTTCCACATCTATGTAAAAAAGCATCCACCCCACACAGATTGCCACTGCATTTGAGGCCTTGTGTAATCTTGGCAGAAGTGGATGGATTTTGCCCAGAATACACAATTTAGTGCTAATTATCTCTTCCTGCTGGGCTTTGGAGCACAGAGCTTTCAGTTCAAGAACAACAGCTACAAGAGCTAATGGATTGCTCTGTTACCAGGAAGCAAACCCTTTGCAGAGCGAGGAGGATCTTGCCCCACCGCAGGTCCCGGGGCAAGCTCAGCGTGGCAACAATAGGAGGACAGAATTCGTTAACTCTTCAGGGGAGGAGAGAGCATCACCAGCATCGTAATTGCCTTTCATTGGTGCTGCTGGGTGACAACCCAGCACAAAAGAGCTTCTCATCCCTCCCCTGGCATAGCAAATCATGTTGTAAAATTAGGAGAAGAAAACTCCCCTTGTCGGGTTAGTGAGAGGCTGTAGAAAAGTGAAGAAAAACTATGGCTGAGATTCATTCTCCTCCATGTCACACAGGGTAACAGTCCATATTTTCTGCTCTCATGTGGGGTGAGTGTATAGGACATGGATTAAACTGTTGTTTTCTGAACCCCACTTCTCAATGTGCATTTAACCCATATGTAGGATTACATATAGACCTCTGCTAGGGCTCTGCTGACAAACCACTTCTTTTTTGGTTATACCCCCGGAGACATGAAAGAGCTTTGCACCACTCTGCTGGTAATTTGGCGACAGGTAATGAATTAATTGTGTATGGGAGTCACACAATAATACTTTAATTCACCTGCACTGGCACTTAAGCACCCAGCAATAGCTGTTGCAGAGCTGCTCGCTGCACAACTGATTTGGGAGCTTTATAGACCTGCATGTGGTGATTGATTCTAATGCTGACATCTTACCTGAAGGTGAGTCCAAAGTACCCAAATCTTAACTTCTCTTTCTGATGCAGTCTTTGAGGTGTAGATGCTCACCTACTTGAATATCCTTCAAGTATAAGATGAAAATCCTGCAAAACAGAGCAGATGCTTCAGTACCTTGGACTGGATCCATTATTGACACGGGACCAACATTACACCCTTCTCAAAGACACTTTCTCACTTGCTCACATGGTGCACAGATGTAGACTGCTGGCAGCAATCTCTAATGCAGTGCAGGCAACTTCTAGATTTTCAGCTACCCTTTGTCTCCATTTCTTACACAAGATTCTGGACAGTTAATTCTCATTTGGGTCTTCGTAGTTATCACACTAAAATAGCCTCATTTTTGCTGTGTTTTGTTTCCCTCTTGAAAACAGAATGAGGGAAACACTGCTGGGTGAATGGAACAACACCCAGCAATTAGGGTGAGGGATGATGCCCAGCCCTGGCAGTGTAACTGCAGACACTGAGACAATCCTGAGACCTGACTGCCAACATACAGAGGGTTTAGTGGCAGCTCTTTTAGTGAGCCTGTAGCAAAGGTCTTCATGGTGTGAAATTGCAACTACCAACACCAAAAAGTGAAAGACTAAGGACTGAGACTCCTTTGTATCACAGTTGAGGAAACAGCTGGATGCCTGATGCCCCTTTGCTGAGATGGCTGTGAGAATCCTCTGTCACGTTCTGGTGCAGTTTCCTGTCTCCAGAACAAGTTGTCTAGCAGCATTTCACTGGGAAACACCAGAAGAAACAAAGAGAAATATCAGGCTGATTCCAAGGAAGATTTTATTCTGTGAAACAGAAGTAAATAATTCTGCTGCTTTATGACTGGTGGTTTCACTGTGAGGTATTGCACAACAGGCCTAAATAATGCTGAAGTATGTCTGCCTCCAGTTTTATCTGGCTGTTATGTTTATCCTTAGCTCATTGACTTTTGGAGAAGGTTGGTTATGAAGAACAAAAGCCTTCCAAGGCTGAAGTCTGCTTGCACATGAACCCTGTTTGCCCGACTGCAGCAATAAGCATGTGAAGTACATACTGAAGTCATTGTAATGTTCTGCCTTATAACATTTGAAATTGAAGTAAGCTTTCTCCTTTTACAAAGAAATATTGAGCTAATTGCATTCCTAAACAGAAATCAAAACTCTATATTTTGGCAAATAAAAGGCAGAACATACTCTTCCTATCCCACACATGGACAGCCCATTTCCAGCATGAGCAGGTCCATGGGGGAGCAGTGTTGGCAGCCACCACAGAGAAAATCAAAGCATCTGGACAACCTATCCCCACGCTCCTGGGAACACCAGACCCAGGCTTGCAGAGACCTGTCTCACTGTTGGGTTGCCCTGTCTCTGCTTCTTGCACATTTTTAGCAGGGTTTGTTGTGCTCTTTTTCTATCTGGATGGTCTCTGCCTTGGTACTGTCCCAATAGTTAGGAGAGACCCAACCTCAGCAAACCTGCTGCCCACCTTGTCCAGCAGAAAAAGAAGGAGCCATGACAATCCTCCCCTTTGAATTAAAAGTATTGATTTGCCTCTTATATAGTACTGAGGATGCTCCACCAACACCTTCCCCACCCACCTGCTCAAAGGGCAAGATGCTTGTTTTCTCTCCCCTACTTTTTTTTTTGTTTTGTTTTGGTTTGGTTTTTAATCAGTTGAAAAACTGAGGGCCAATTCCCCACATGGAAAATAGAACCTTAGCAAAAAATGATAAGCAGCTTGAAGCAGATCCTGCTGGAGGAGAGGCAAGCAGAGTTGTCAGGCTGTAAATGCTGAGAAGGCTCAGAGAAGCCTCTCTGCCTTTGTTCCATCTTCAAGCCCAATGCCCTGGGTGTGTTCCAGCCATGGCAGAATTGCTCCGCATGGGTGGGATTTAACACGTTGCAGCAGAAGTGCAGGAGAGCCATGGCCTGTCTTCCCTTCAGGTGAGGCTTGGGATTTGAGCTGTAAGTACAAGACAGCCCATATTGCACACGGCATCTGGCGCCTGAACGCCAGGAGACATCTGTACTGCAGGCGAGGCTCCAACCCCATCCCTGCAGCTACAGCTTTGTTCTCCTAAAGCTCCTATGCTTCACCAGTTAGACATTACTGAAACTGGATTCCACAGCGTGCCTCTGAATATGGACTTGTACTTAACCTTTCCCCTGAAGACAGGGATACTAGAGCAGAGATGGGGAGTTTTTTTCCTGCTGTAGAGACATTTCAGTTTTTATTCTTGACTCTGATGTTTGTGATCTGGGATTTCTGCCTCTCACCCTACTTATTTCTGCACTGTGGTTGGGTGCTGGCACCTGGCTGTCCCCTGTGGGCAGCTCTGCCACCTGGCTTTGACAGAAAGGAGCAAGGTAAGGCAGGAAGACCCCTTCAGATTCCTACAAAAAATATGTTTTGTTTCCTTATTGAGTAGGGCAGTGCACCACTTGCCCAGGGGCAGGGGGGAATCTCTGGGAATTTTTTTGGAAGCTTTGCTGCCAGTCAGCCAGATAGTTATAAAAACATTTATGTGAGGTCAGGTCTGAAAACACCACAGGGCCACCTTCTTTGCTGAAGAGATTTAGTATGGACACTGTGTGAAAACCAGAAAGGCAACCAACTTTGTTGCATTGCCTTTCCACTGTCACAGCTGGTAGAAACAGATGATTTATGTGTTTGCTGACATGATGTAAATGGCAGAAACTAGATCTAATTTAAGTGCCTGCAATAGCCCTTGGCCCCTCCAGAAAGCACCCAGAGGTCCCAGGTGTCCAGGGCCACCCCAGTGCCAGCAGGTCAGTGTGTCTTTCCTGTGTAAGACAATGAAGTGAAGGACACCTACTCTTCAGAAGGTCCCAAAATCTCCAGAGGAGCCTGACCTGCTGGCTGTGCCCAGAGCTCATCTTATGCATACTGAGGATTTCTGCCCCTTGTTAAACACAGATGCAGACAGTGTTTTCTTCTAAAGCTTGGGTGGAGGAGGTACCTGTCCCTTACACAGCAACTTGTGAGAGCACTCACCAGGGACACTCTGCTGTGCTCAGGCTGGTGCTTGTTATCTCCTACTCCATCATGGTGACTGAGCATTCATGGACTGGTCCACGGGACACAGAGGCTTCTTCTCCACCAGGGACTGGTCTTCCTGTGGTACCAGAGACAAGTTCTCTCTGGTGTCTGAGCTTGTTGATATGGTTCTTGTTGCCTTTTCTCATCTCTTCATCCTAAAATACTTTCTGAAGAGGAAAACTTCCCCAGTAAAAGGGAAGTGCCCCAGCCCTTCCCTGAAAATGCCTGTATCCACTGAGAGTTACAGGTCTCAGTCACTGAGGAAGTGACAACAGGTGGGATAAATAGGATGCTGAGGTCTTCCTTCTGTCCTGAGTAATTTTATCTTCTGGACATGGGCAGGAGTGGGGTTTGAAGGAGTGTAGTGAACCCTGACCAGTGTAGGTCCTGGAAATATAATGATTCTCAGGGAGAAATCCATGTTTTGGAGAATGTCTGGACAGAAGGACCCAAGTATATCCCTGAGCCAAGGCAGCACCAGCTGATTTGCATCACATCTTGGTGCACCCAATTTTCCATTTGCACTGTGTAACCTCCCAACAGCGATACCTGGACTTTATTCCATGGTCAGGCCCTCAAGTTCCCTATTACACCTAGCCTGTAGTCTCAGCCTGCTGACACCCTGCTGCCAGTGGCTCATTTGTAAGCAAGGGAAAAACCAACCCACTCTAATTTTGAATATGCTAAATGATTAAGAGAGCTAATTGTGTCCTCTGCTCTTTTAACAGCTTGAAAGTGAAAAAGAGATGTTGATGCAATAGGGCAAAGGACATTTTCTAGCTCTGACAATAACTCAGCAGCTTGGAGTAAAGCAGCCCTGTGCCTTTGCAGAGAACGTGCTGTGCTGCCAGCAGCCCACTCTCATTGGGGTCTTGCTTGCCTTAGTAATAGACTTGGGTTTGGCCATCAGTACAATCTTAAGCATCACTGCTTTACCTTCATTCTTGTACCTGCCAGAACATACAGAAACCCTGTGATAGATAAAGCAAACCTAGAAGAGTAGCATACCTCTAATCCAGTCCCTACTTGTTATTTTTACCAAAAGCATCAGCATACAAAGCACAGACATAGGAGTGGGGAAGCACTATTTTAAGTCAACCAGCAGAGGAGGTGGTTCTTAGCTCAAAACTAAACCAACCTGCTTGCATCATAAACTAATAGAAGTTTTTAGCAATAGCTGGAAGTCAAGGCAGCCGCATAACTCAAGGAAAAAGAAGTTTGTTTACATGACACTAGTTACACTGCACTTCAGGGTAACAAATGTCAGTGCAGTACAAAGGGCAGAGCAAACCCAGTAGCTTGGATTTAAATGCGAGCTGTTAACTGCTGCAGACTGCACTGAGAGACTCTTTCCTAAATTATTTCCCACCATTGATACTGGGGTATGTGTCTTGGCCAAACAAACTCCGTGCAAGTTGTCACTCCTTGGCAAAACAGCTTTAAATTCAAGTGGAGACCATTTCAGAAGGGCAAAATCAAAGGCATTAAGATTCTGGTCATGAGATATTTACAATTTTTGGCATCAGGTTCTCCAAGTATTTTCAATTAGTTTTAGCTACAGCAAGGTGAACAGATTCAGAAGATTTCACTGAACCACGTACATTTCCATCATCAGAGAGTAAGCAATGCAGATCTGCCCTTCTTAAACAGAGATGGGGCCATGATAGGAACTAGGTTAAATAATAAACTACACTAAAGCAGGAATTCAGTTTTTGTTTTCATTAACATTATAAAAACCCAAATCATTATTTTAAGTGCAAAGGAGAAAAAGCAGATCCTACAATGAATTTACTTAGATAAATAACTGTGAGTTGAGCCATTTCTATAAGGAAGGATTATTCATACATGAAAAAATCTGCTGCACTGAGGTGTTATTTCCCCTCCACCCCTCTTCCCCAGGGGTTACAGCTGGAGCTCTCACTGGGGAGCCATCAGAACCCAGACAGTGTCCCTGACAGGTGGCCTTCACAAAAAAGCCCCAAACCCTACAGGAAACAAGATAATCTACTGGGGCTGCAGAAGTTGCAGGGAATCAGCAAAGCTTTTATTCTTTTGCCTCCACGAGAGTCACTGGTGGAACCTGCACTATGCCCAGAATGACAGCACACTTGCCACTTCACTTCTAGCAGCCCATGGAGGGAGCAACAGGGCTGGGTTTCTGGAAACAGTTCTGGAAGGAAATTGCTAGTGGCAACAAACCATATAGAAAACGTCTCACCAGCTCTTTTTTGGCAATCTGCTGGCCTAAGTAAGGTGTTCGCATTGCACACAGAGCCCAAGTCTTTGCTGCTTGAGCTGAAGAACTGGCCTCTTTGACTGCAGTGGGAGAAGATAAGCTTGTCAAGTGGTGTGGCTGCTAAGGGGCGAGCTGACAATTACAGAAATGCTCCATTTGCCATATTCCTTCAGAACAAACTGCATGCTAAAGGAAAAGGCATACAGCTTGGTCATGGTAAACACCCCTCATTTGTTACCAACTCTGTGTGAATAGCTTTGTTCAAGTTATATTATCATTCATTAATTATTAGTTTGTGGTTTTGTTGTTGTTCTTTTTTTTTTCCTAAGCCATGAAAACTGGACTGATAATCAGGATTGGAAAATATACAGGAATTATGACACCAGTCGACAGAGAAAATGCTAGAATTCCTTGGTTTATGGAGTGCCTCTCACTAAGCTTCAGGACATCCTAAGAGCACTTGACACAACAGATTTGTCTTGGAGATCAGAATGCTGATACTAAGAACCCCGATTAAAAAGATTTTAAAAGATTCTAAAGACAACGCCATGTTTTGGGGAACATGAGGGACTAGTCTCAAGAATTTATAGACTGAGGGGTGGCTGTTCTGCATCAGACAATGCAGGCTAGAAGCTCCTCCAAGAATGGTTGCCGGCTCCTGCCAGAGGAATTCTTTGGAGCTGTCTAAATGGGGAAAAAAGCTGACTGGAGGTCAACTTCAGTCAGCTTGTCTTGATTGAAGCCCCCTTATCTCTGCAACCACAGCTGAGATCATTTGACCTGGTCAGGCTGTAACCATGACCACTTCAAACACTCCCTGGCTGGTAGCAGCAGCAGCTTGTGGAAAGGGGTTGCTGGCAGCACAACCAGCTTGAACTGTCAGAAAGGTTAAACCTTCCTTCTCTGCTCCAACACTTACTGCTCAAATTGAAGTATGTACAAGTGAGACATATTTTCAGCTCCTGGTTTGGAGACCAGTAGCAGCATTATGTTCAACATGAGCAAAACAAATCGAGGACTGGTGTCCATGTAAGCATTTTACCATTATTGGGTTCATTTGATTGAGGGATGTGAAAAATATACTAAGTACCATTTTCGTATGTAATGCTGTGACCTCACAAACCTGTTGAAAGCCCTTGTTATTTTCAGAATTTTCCAAGGAAATTATTTCTTGAACAAATCAGTTCAGCTTTGAAAAATTTGGTCCAACAGATTTTGTTCTTGAACATTGAAAGGAGCAAAATGCTCCCTCTGTAGCTTTGCTTACCTGTCATTAAAAATGTAGAAAGTTTCACAGAATCCAAGTGTTCCAGTGATAGGCAACAGTCATGCAGGAATTGGCCTAAAGAGAGAGCTCCTCAATAGGAAGGGATGGAATCAGGGCCAGTATACAGTGCTGTCAGACTTGTGATCTGTCTCTGGGCCCAGGCTATGCTAAAAATGAGCAGACTTTCCAGGTAAAAGGGGAACAGAAACTCCTGAGGAATGACACAAAGTTTGTGTAGGTGTATTGCAGGTTTTTTAGGGTCTAACTCATTTATCCCCTTAATTCCTGACTTAACACGCAATGCAAATCTCATTATTGTTACACGAAGACGAGCAAAACCCAAGGACAGTCCCCAGTTCAGGAATCTGAATTTAAAATCTAAAACCAGAATCAGAGAACTTGAGTGTTACCAGAAAACCAATGGAAAGACCAAAATGAATTTCTCAATATATTTAGTTTCAAGATTGCTTCCCACTGTCCTATTAACTTGTAAAGATTTTTTTTTTATGTACTAGTGTAGAGGTACAGCTTTGGTTAACTTTAGCTAGTTGTAGATTAATACTACAGGGCTTTCACATTCAGCATGCTACTAAGATAAACTTTGCCATGAAAGTCCTCCTGACATCTGCACATTTCATTTTAAATTAAACTAGCACTTTATTTTTTAATTACAGTTTAAAAGGAGAGCAGATTTAACTTTTTTTTTTTGGTGAAGCAATGAAATATATCATAATATATTGTTTCCCCTAGAGACAACATACATCAAGGTGTATGATAGGCATAGTACACACTATTAAGAAGACTGTGACGGATTAGTGAACAGAGGTCATGAAAAAGCAGAGGATAAAACAAAAGTTGAAAATATTTGATCACTTTTAAATTAATCTGATCATCATAACCCTTTTTGGGGTTTTTTGGGTGAAAATCAGACTGTGCAAATATCATTAGAACAACCAAGGTAAAAATATCATTAGAACAACCCAAGGAAAAAAAATAAACCACAAAAAAATATAAAATAGAGACTCAAAAGATACTCTAATATTGAATTGCCATTGTGAAATTTAGAGATTATTCTAGTGACTATTAACCAAGCTATTCTGCCAAGGAAAGAGAAAAAACCCCAAACTTCTGCATTTAAGTACCAGAATGTGAATTGCAAAGAATTATACACTGATAGCAAATAAATTAAACAGAACACCCTTTCAAGAGGTGCTCAGGACAACACATACTAAGCTCTTTCCTCTCTACTCCTTCTCTGCTCAAAAGTCATCCTCTGTCTTCCCTGCAGCCTCCATGAACAAAATGAACTTTTCTCATCCTCAAATTGTTACCTTCACCTCTAATGGTCTTCTGTACACTAGAGAGTATTTCTCTGCTACAGACTCCTCTGTTGGTTTGGGCGTTTACACCCCTGATCTTTCATCACCTTGATGATAAAAGCCTCAGTGAAGCATTTTGCTGTGGCAAAACCAGTGCTTCCAGTTGTGTCATATATTCTCTCTTGCAAATGGCTCTGCTTTCAAGTTGTCACTCAGGCTTGTGGCCACCACCACCCCAGGCTCACTTTACCAGCACAAACATCAGAAAGTGCTGCTTCTACAGATACATTGTGGGTTTACTGGTGAAAAAAGCATTAGAGTAACTTAAGAGTGCAAACACAACATTTGTTGCCAGCTAAAGCAATTTTTGCCCAATCTGCCTGAAGATTAGTGCCTGTCAGGGTACCTGTATCACATCCTGGGTCGATATGCCACGGTGCGTTCTGTGTCTACTAAAATTTAAGATAGCTATTGAAGCACACAAAAATTAGACAGACTAAAAAAAACCCCTTCCTGATTTCTTTAGTACCCATTAATTTATCTGATTATTTGTAATACAATACAATTTTTTAAACAACTTTCAAGCTCATACATACAGCCTTGCTGAGCATTGCTATGGTATCAGTTAACATATGGACAGGCTGCTCCAGAAAACCAGCAAGTAGACAGTAATGTGGCTATGGAGAATTTGAAATGCCACCAGAAGCACCACTGGGATGCCACCTGAGTACTACTAAAAGAGGATAAAGCTGTACTTATCTTCAATGTATTTTCTAATTCTCTCTGTAGCCTTGAGTACCTCTTTCTGCTTCTGTTTGCTCAGGATCTCAGAGGGGTATTCCCCATCCCAGGGCATGAAACTTAATATTTCCTTCATCTGTGACATTCTTCCTATAGTTACTCTGTAATATTTTTCTTATTCTCAAATGACTTGATAAAAGAGGACAGACCACTGTCACAATTTGCAACCAGAACTGATTTTGAAACATAGCAATGAATTATATTCTGCAGTCATAAAATGGGTCAGGGGCAGAACCAAAGGCAGTGCACTGGGTTCAGGTCAGTGCTCTGTCCCATCCTGCATTGTAAGGACACTTTTCTTCCTATCAGTCTGGACTGGTGACCATCCCCTGATTGCTTAGCTCCTTGAGCCTCACATGGTGAACGTGAGGAAAGAGCAGGCACAGACAACAGCCTGGGCACACAGGGCAACTGACAGACTTTCCATCTTCTGACCAAAGAAGAGGTAACAAGACAGTGAAGTTTTATTAAAACTACAATTCATTTTTACTGCTCTTTTCCAACTTTTATTTATCTCTAAAGGACGGAATGCAAAGGCTTTACACTTCTGCTTTCACTTTTTTTCATGTGTGAAACTTAACTCTCCTTGAAACTGCTTTACCATTACCTTAGAAAGAAGGTCCATGTGGCCCCAGCTGAACTGCTTCTGGTACCTTGGTGGACGGACTCCTTCACAGCTGCCTGGGCTTCTCTACACTGCCCAGCTGTCTGCTCAGTGGTGGGGCTGGGACTAAAGTCTGCG
The DNA here is from genome assembly GCA_024611175.1 of Megaceryle torquata. Lineage (NCBI taxonomy): Eukaryota > Metazoa > Chordata > Aves > Coraciiformes > Cerylidae > Megaceryle > Megaceryle torquata. Next base: position 48,180 of record JANIJG010017438.1, on the reverse strand, counting down.
TGTCTCCTAAGCACCTCAACGTTCCAGATGAGTTTATTCTGCTAAATGAAGATTCATCAGTGTTCTTTTGTTTTTCAAATGGATAATAAATGATGTTACGAGCTCACAAACAACAGAGGCATTTCTGAGCTTAAGATGCAAAATTCAATACACCAATCCATTTTGAAAAGAAAAATGATAATAGTTTTCATAGTCTAAGTAATGAGTATACATTTTCTCCTCCAAACCGATGACATTTTGTGAATCAAAATTGCTTGGACTTTGCTCTCTTATCCAAGTGTAACTTCCTCTTACTTTATTTAAGGTACTAAATCAAAGTTATTGGCCTTTCACGTGCAGCTGTCACTTGTATGAGTAACCTGGGATTTATTAAAATTCTTTGTTCGATTACTAAAGACAGCAAAATTTTCCCATTTCAATGAAGCTCTCATTGGGTTTATTACTATGGACAAGTAAGATGTTCCTGGAACATGAAAAATGTGAAAAATCTTACAGTAGTTTCTAAAACGTGTGTTTCATTACCTAGAACAGAGCAGAGCCAGTTTTATCTGCAAGAAATCCTTATCCATCTGATTGATTCTATTATGATAATAATTACAAAGCAACATTATTGATGCAATATAAATGGTAATTTTTTTCAGTATACCTTTCTCATGTTTACCTCAATGATGCTACTGAGTTAGTTTATTCCACTTAAAAGTGCAGTATTTGGTGTACAGCAAAACAGAGACAAAGTAAAACAATTAATATATGTGATAAATCCTTTGTATGTGTTGCTGTTGAGATAAAAAGACTGAGAATTATTCAAAACTTAGATCTGTGAATATAAAATAACTTACATGATGCTCACGTAAAAACCCCCAAACTGACAACTGAAATCCCCTTTTAGGGATCCCTAAAGAACAGAACTTTGCTTGAAGAACAGTCTCTAAACTTTGCTTAAACTGGAAAACATTGAAAAAATGCATGTTACACAACTTTCAAGCCTTCATACTTACATTACTGAAATTACATACATCTATAATGCTGGTGCTGTATTGTTGGGAAGTTCACCAGCAATATATACATCAAGCTTTCCACCAGCTTGTTGCTAACTCAAGAAAACAGCTAGAGACTTACTTCCTTTAAAAAGCAGAATTATTGAAGAAAGCATTGAACTGTATATTAGATAGATACAAGAGAAAAAAGTAAATAGCAAAACCACATGGTTCCTTTTGAAAACTCACGTTGGTCAATCAAGAAGCCAATGCAGCGACTCCTTTGCCTGCACACAGTCAACCCTTGCGTTCACTTACGTGCTCCTTAGGTACAACTGAAATCAAGTATCGATGCTGGAGCAGGAAACGTGTCCAAATAACACCTCACAGAAATGATTTTAGAGCATTTTATAAATTACCAGAATAATGACAATAAGTCAGACATGTTGACGCATTTTATTGTGAGATGGGGAGTCTGGTAAAAAACTAGAAAATGACCATGATGTAACAAGGAACTTAAAAATGAAGTTTCAGATTTGTAACATACATACATGAATACAGGAACAAATTGGCACAAAAATGTTAAACATTGTTCCCAACACTGTTTATAAGATTATTCTAATTTTGGCTTACTAAGGAAATGAGAGTTTTATGGTTAGACTAATCTCTTAATAAAACTGCAGAGCATCATGCTATTAGTCACACAGTGAATTTCAAAATTTAAGAGCTTTATATTAAAAACTGGGTAAAGGTAAAATGAATTGATTGCAATTGTAAAATTAATACATTCCCATTTTAATTCTTCTGTTCTACAGTCCAAGGCAAGTATAAATGTTAACATAACACTGTTAAATCAAATCTCAATGCAAGAGAACCGATTGCATCTCTACTTTAAATCTTATCAACTTTCCAAATTTTCATACTAAAATATATTATTGTATTAATACAAACTACAGTATTATACACTACACTGTGTAATAAATAAAGAAATATAAAAATAAGACACATAAATATAAAAGTTTTCTAAAACTAAAAAGGTACATATGTCAGTAAGAAGGGTATTAATACTGCCAGGTTTGAAGACATACAGTACAAAATGTTGCACAGATCTATAAACTAAAAGAAATAAAATAATACTGATAGGTAAAAATCAGCTAACATTGTTAATAAATGGGGTCCATAATAACTAACATTTGAAAATACTTATGAGCCAGATAACATGTCATGTATGTGTCTGAAATTAAAGTAAACCCATAAAGCAATAAAGCAGATTAGAAAATTTCCCTTGTAATTATTGTAGAGAAATTCTGCAAGTCAGGTATTAACCCAAAATACCACCAAATAATTAAATAATGAAATATACCCAGTGTTCTTACTTCTCTGATGGCTGAGTGTTTTTTTTCCCCATGATTAGTTTAGAAGTTTGATACAAATCAACAAATGCTAGTTATTGTAGGCCACATATTGGATAAAGGCTGCTTAGAGCCTCTGTAATACTGATAAATGGCACTTACAGCACACAGGTCTTGCATAAGGCCAAAGGAGATACAAAGCTTCATATCATATCCTTCATATTGTTGCTACAGACTCAAAACACAATTACAAACACTGATTTTGACGACTTTGCTGTCCTTACCAGTATTAACACTGTTAGTCCCTGCAATCAGAACTCAACGACAATCTTTTCAACTACGTTTTTAATCACGAGTAAGAAACTTCAGTTCTTCTATCATCTGCTTTCTTAAGGCTAACAATACACTTTTAAATGATAATATGCTCTACTACAACATCTAATGTCATAAACCGCTACCTTCTAGGGTGGATTTACAAAGGTAGCCAAGCATGGTTTGCAACTGCATTACAGGTTTCTGCAAAAGGGAATTTTGTAGTGCAGAAGTTCTCACATTATAAAACATAAGAAAATACTGAAGTGGATTTAGGAAATGTTTTACCATAAAAAGAAAAAAAAAAAAAAATCATATAAATCTCTCCCAATTGTACAGCTTAAAAATTAATCAACTTAAGAATGAAAATTAATACTGATAAAACAAACGATGCCAGATGCTTGTCTAATAAATCAGGTTTCCTACAACCCGTTAAATCTTTGCTTCCAGAGTCACTGTATTTTTCTAATCTGCTTCATGTTATAAACTTGTTCCTAACTTTGAAAACTGTGTGAAAAATTACTAAGTTTGAGGTTCAGGCACACCTGGATTTTCTTTTTTTTTTTTTTTTCTTTTTCTTTTTTTTACATATATATTTTTTTACACAGTAGTGAACAGAAATCACAGTATGCAGGCTACTGCGTTTCCATGAAAAGCATGTATAATATAGAACGAACTTCATTACCAACTTTTATTTTTTTTCCTTATAGAAAAAACTATCATTTAAGCTTTATTTGTTTTTTTCTTCCGGCACCTGCTCATTATTCTGTATAACTTCTGGTTCTGCATTGCTTGCTTGATTTACAGCTTCGTTACTCTTGTTACCTTCAGTTTTCCCTCCTTCTTCTTCTTCTTCTTGTTCTTCTTCTTCTTCTTCTTCTTCTACTTCTTCTTCATCCTCTACTTGTAGTTTCCTACATTCTTTTTCTTCCTGAAGTCCTTCTATCTCTTTTTCTTCCTCCTCCTCTTCCTCTTTTTCACTGTCTTCCTCTTCTTCCCTGGTTAGACTCTCTCTCTCATCCGAGTCAATCTGCGATGGAGATGCCCTGGCACCAGCATGCTCGTTATTGAGGACCTCCTGGCCTGCCTCCTCCTGTTCCGTGCTGTCACGCTCTTCTGCCTCTCTTTTGCAATAGGAGTAGCGATGATTCATGTGTTGAGAGTAAGACCCCGAGTGTGAAAACCGCTTTCCACATTTGTCACATTGGTAGGGTTTTTCCCCAGAATGCAGTCGCATGTGTTCGATCAAATGGTGTTTGTGTTTAAATGCTTTTTTACAGATTCCACACTCGTGAGGTCTTTTACCTACAAAATAAAGCACAAACAATTGGACATCTTGTAAATGAAGTTTTAAACATTTCTATCATCTATTTTTATCACTAAATGCTGTTGGTGAATGTATTACCAACAATTATTAGTTCTATATAACAAGACGTTCCACTCCACACGTTAGCAGCCTGAGTTTCTCATGTGAGCTCAAGGCATGAGGGTGCAAGGCTACAGTGGCACAATTACATGGGTGATTTTAAATGTTTTTAGGAAAACTGAGGATAGAAAGACAAACAGATTCTCAGATGTCACCTTCAGCACAAAAAAATTAGAAAAGTAAATTAGAAAAGTAGACATTTTTCTTGCAGTAAGAAATATTTCAACTCAAAACCATTTAGCTTTTCTATACGGGTGGAAATTTTAGATTAGATTGACTAAATTTGGTTTTTTGTGCCATGTTATAGGTAAAGGGAAAGTCATTCTAAAGTTTAGGCTGGCACAGGTACATGCCTTATGTACAAAACTTGCTGATAACAAGAAAAATCTGCTTTGTTTCACTTAGTTCTCTTTCTGCTCTGTCTACCAGCTTTCTACTTTGTTGCCTTGTTTTTAGAGAGTCATTGTTTGTAAGAGAGACTTATTGTTTATAGCAGGAGCCTAGTGATGCTGTTTTGATTTCACCATTCAAAGCTATTATGCAAAAACCAAATCTGTATGGTCTTAGCCCAGACACGAGACAGAGACAGGAAGATAGCAGATTTTTGGTCACACTACACAGCTGATCAACACCTCCATGTTCACCTGTGCCAACCAAGCAGCAAGGAGGGTGTTGGACTCTCTTCCCAAATAACAAGTGATAAGATAAGAGGAAATGGCCTCAAGTTGCACCAGGGGAGGTTTAGGTTGGATATTAGGAAAAAAATTCTTGACCAAAAGGGTTGCCAAGCCCTGGACCAGGCTGCCTGGGGAAGTGGTGGAGTTACCACCCTGGAGGTATTTAAAAGACATGTAGATGTGGCACTTAGGGACATGGCTTAGTGGTGGGATTGGCACTCTTAGATTAATGGTTAGACTCAATGTTCTTAAAGGGCTTTTCCAACCTAAATGATTCTGTAATTCTGGATGCTGCACTTAATTTAAAAGTAGAATGGGAAGAAAAATTGTGTTACGAAAAGGAGTTCAAAGAGTCTCAGGATGGGAAAGGTGTGAAAATAGTCTTAATGAATGCAACTTGAGAAACTTGATGAAGTGGTAAAGACAAAAGGGAATTTTTTATCTTTTTAATTCTATATATGAGATGAACTTAAAACATTAATCTGCAGAAATATAATACAGACACCTAAACAATAAAAAAAAAAAAAAAAGTATATGACAGAATAAGTAAGACAGCAACAGCTATTAAAGAAAAAAGACTAAAGATAACAGAACTGGAGCCAAAAGGAGAACTATGAGAAATTAAAAATCACAGCCAAAAGGGTATTTCTCTGGGGTTAGATTCCACATCCAGTGAACGGCTGTTAACTTCAGAGCACTACAAATGTGTCTCAATTTGAAAATCCTCCATGCCAGATTGATACACTGCCTTGTCTGGAAAGTCTCATGCACACAAAAGATTTTTTTCCTTAATTTAGAATTTTAATTTTTATGTTTTCTTAATTTATAACTAGGGAAGGTAAATTAGAGATAATACATCCTTGATTACAGGCTGTGGCTTGAAGATTATTGTCCATGAATGAGGCAGGTGGAAGAATCTCTCCTTTTTTTTCTATTTGGGGTTTAGGTCTTATAAATGCAAAGAAACACAGAATTGCAATTCTGTCCAACAAATACACAAAACATAAGTTTCTAAAGAAGGCTGAGCACAGATGATGAGAAGGACTATTACACTTACCTACACTTTCCAAGAATTGGATTCCAGTTGAGATTAGCAGTTCTACACTACCAATGAAATAATGATTTGGAACTGCTTTTCCTAGTACATACCTGTGTGTTCATACTTATGTCTCAATAACGAGCTGCTCTTCTGGAATATTTTGTCACATAAATCACATGCATACATCCCATTTTCTGTCTTTCTCATCTTTTTCTTTGGGGGTGTTGAATCAGAATCATTTTGATCTTCTACATTCGATACTCCTTCTGAGCTAGTGTCTTGCCTTTCATCCTTTAGAAACAATTATGGAAAAGTTTGAGATCAACAAAAAACATGATGCAGCACACAATTTATAAAATGGAAGCTGAAACTGCACTGTTTCTCTCATTCAATTCTGTAAACAGCCAAATGAAATTGTTTAGACTGACATAGTCAAAAAAGCCCTTTTGCTGCATCACTCTGCTTTGCAGCCCCTGGCAGAGTTCTCACTAAGACTGACTTTAATCACATCCAAATCTTACTGTGGCCAGGTCTAAGCTACACTGACACATCATGTTTTAGGGCTTGCAAAATCTTAGGAAGGAAAAGAAGATTACAGACCTCTAAGTACCTCATTAAGCCGGACGAGTAAATTTGGTATCTAACTGAATTTTTCATCTAATGTTTGCCCCCCACATTTTGCTAACTTGGGGATTTTACGGATGTTAAAACTGTATTTTTTTGATGTTTTCATAAAAAGCTATTTAAGATACCATTTCAATTTGCATATTTGACTACCCTCTTCCTCGTAAATCTACCATAAATACTACTTGACCTAAAACTGGGAGATTTCAAATGTTTCATTAATAACAAGTTTTAAAAATACCATGACTGTTGTCTATTCCTAAGCATTTTAATGGCTGAATCTCACCTGTAAGAAACACGGTATTTTCTACTGATGTCAGCAGTATCACTACACACAGGCTTAATTTTATCATATATTATCAACTCTGAATATAAAAATGGACATTTTGGCTACGTCAAATGTTGTCGATCTCATAAACTTTAATGTATATGCAACCTTGGAACTCTTTGAGGCTCCTCAGTCTCTGGCAATATAGAGAAGCCTGCACGAAATGCTAACCAGCCTATTTCTAAGATCTAATTAGAAATGCTCAGTCTTTATATATAAGCCACTTTTCTCTTCTGCTCTGTCCCTACCTCAACACGCACAGGTGTTTCTCAGGAGCAGTGACTCTGTTTAGATCACATCTGGATGCACCCGAAGAGGAACAGGGCAGGATACAGGGATGGCAAATGAAGAAGATAAATACGTGCCTGCCTTTCAATTGAGAATACATCTGAGTTTTGTTTCAAGGGCCGTTATGGTGTAGGATGAATTCAGCTACTCCGCAAGTCAAGAAAGCAGAGCGGTGTGAAGGGAGTAGCCCAAAGTTCCAGAGAGTTTATTTTCTGGATGTGGGGAAAGAGGAGTTGTGGAGCCAGCAAGAAACACAAGCCATAGCCTTACTTTGCTTTTTGGTCAGGAAAATTAGATTGTCTTTAAAATACTGAGCACTAATGTCCTAGAAGACACTTTGGAATGACTGAATATGGCGAAGAACTGACTTGTCCAAGCACAGAACTAAATAGTTTCTGCCAGACTGGACTCAAGCTGCCTGAGCTAACAAGTTTTGCAGAGGGCTATTATCCATTAGCAATAAACCTGATAGCTTATATTTACATTTTTATTTAATTTGACAGTTTTCAGATTAGTTGAACACGGATCTTGAATGAATACATCAGAGACAACATGCAGGGATACAGGGCCCAAAGTACCTGATTTCCATTGGCTTGGGCCTGTTTTGGTGGTGTTTCTTGAACTGCAGGACTAACTGTAGTAGAGTATGTATAAGCCACCTGTGGAATCAAAATGGTTTGCTTATTGGCAGCGAGAGCTCTCAAGCATGGAACACTGTTCTGGTCAGCAATGGCAACTATTGTAGGTAACTGGGCAGTGACTGTAGGTATAGCAATATTTATGGGATTGGCACTTGGTGGGATTACATTTACAATAGGATCAGAGTCTGTAATACTGTTGTCCTTTTGTGGTTCTTTTTTTGCACAAGTCAAGTTCAAAGGTTCTTCTTGGACAGAATAAACACTGTTCTGGTAAACACTAGTTATGGTAGATCTTTCCAATAGCTCTCCATGTTGCTTTGGTAGCGAAAGGTCAAGAGGTTCAATTTGTGGCTCTTCTTGTACACCCTCTGCTGTGTACGTATAACCCTGTGAGTTTCTTGATGAAGAAAGGTTTAGTGGCGATGGGGATGGTGTGCTACTGCGTGAACCATTCAGAGTTGATGCCCCTGGTAAAGTCTGAGACTTGGTTGTACTGACGGGATTTTGTGAGTTATTTGTGCTGTTCTGGGATTCGCTTACATCCGTAGTTGCTGCTTGATCATCATTATCCACGGGGCTGCTTAATTTAACTTGTTCAGGAGAAGATGGTCCAGAAGACTGCACAGAAATTTGTCCAGCTTGCATTTTTTCAAACCACTTTTTTACCACATCCAGTGGTAAGTTTACTGAATCTGCGATTTTTGAAAGCTCTTCTGCGCTCGGTTGTGCATTTAATGCATAATATGCTTTTAGGAGCGATAAAAGGTTCTTTAAAGGTGGCTGACCAGGAGATAAGTTGTTCTCCCCGGTTTCTGATGGGACGGGGGAGTTGGGCTTCTCGGCTTCTGTTCCACTGGGCTGGGGAAGCTGAGGAGGATTTTTTGTTTCATAGTGCTTTAATTCTTGAAGTGCATTAAGATCTCCTGGACAGTCATCGCAAAGAAGACAAGTGCTATCATTGGTCTCTCCTTCAAAGTTCTTATCTTTCTCAGACTTCACTGTAAGATCTTCTGGTAATTTTTCATTTTTGCAACTATTTGTAGGAACAGAGTTTTCTTTTTTTAGATTTTGTGGAACAACCTGAAGTTGACTTGGCTGCTCCAAGCTGTAGTTGATGATAATTTTGGTTGTCCCATCTTGGTCAACCAAAGGAAGACTGATAGCTGAAATGAGGGAATGGCCAGCTTGTTGTATAGATGCATTGCTGATTGTTTCTTGTTCTTTGGATGCAAGATTAGCATGATTGTTTTCCAATACTTGCCTTATTACATTACCATCCACTGCCACTTTAAGTACATTTTGAATGTCACTTAAGTTGATGCTTATGGGAGACACCAGACCTACTGTTGGTAGAACAACAGCTTGCACCACACCCTGAGGAGAACTGGTTGCCTGTAACGGGCTACCACCACTAAAAACCCCATTCTGCAAAGGGGTCGAACAATTAATTCCTGAAGCAACCACTATGGGCTTGAATTCATAATCCACAGGTTCAGTTTTAATTTGGTTAACAGGAAGTTGCTCTTGCAAGGGTTTATTTTCTATCTTTTGTCGTATCTGTGGTCTTGCTGGGCTACCTGGTGATGCAGAAAGGGAAGGGGAGGAGCACTGAGACGTCTTGAGCCCTGACCGGGCTCGACCATTCACGGGCATCAAACCAATACACTTCTTACTGCTTATGTGTGAACTGTATGAACCAGAATGGGAAAAACGCTTCTTGCAGTTTGGGCACTCATATGGCTTCTCTCCTAAAGGTGAAAAAAAAAAAAAAAAAAAAAAAAAAAGGGAAGAAAAAAGGCATATGCAACACTTTCTTAGGTTACTGAGTAACTTCATCAAGCAACAGTAACTAGAAATGAATACATCAAAATGACCACTTCAAGAGTCCTAGAGAAAAAAAAATAAATCTTATACAGTGAATCAAAGTGAGAGTGATCATGTCATCTACAGCTCTGGTCCTAGGGTCCTTTGATAAGTTTCTGATCCACCAGTAGATATAGGATGGAGCCTACATGACCGTGACACATTCTGGTATTTCCCAGTAACAGTCTACATATCACATAAATGAGTCTATATGATACTTGCAGATTTCATTAAACTCCATTCAAGTAGCACCACTACAAACTTCAGAAGCTGCACAAACTACTTCATAATGGGAAAAAAAAAAAAAGAGTATGATTAACTAAAGAAAAAATGCCATAAATTCAAATCATAATTGTATAAGAAGCTATGCACATTTTATTGCAGAGAACTCCAATACCGTAGCTCCATATCTTCCTACAGTAGTCATCAGCTGAAAGTCAGGCACAGTTTAAGTAAAGGGAAACCAGACACATGTGGAAGACTGATTTCCAGGAAGAGGCACACGACTACGCAGTCATTACACCCCTAGTAAGAGTTGGCTTTTCAGGGGATCAGTGCTACGGAGGAAAAAGAAAGAGCTGAGACAGCTGCCTTGATTCAGTCTGAAAATGACATTGACTGAGGCGTCCCACTCATGGGCACAGCGCCATCACCTTTTGGAAATGAAATGAAGATGATGTTTGCTGAGGGAGGACTTCTAAGTGGTGTGCCCTTCATTGCTGTTACCATGGCTAAGCAACAGATAAAAAGGAAAAGATGGCCTAAAAATTTGGTTTTGGGCTTTCTGTCCATAGGTAAATCTGGGTTGAAGACAGAAATTGAGAAACTCTTTTGAGTGATCACATTTAACTTATTTCTATCTTATATATTAAAATATATTACTATATATTATATTCCTAATAAATAGGAATCTTTCTTATAAACTGAAATTGTTGTGGCAGTATACCACAATCCTAGACAGGTGTACTGAGGTTATTTTAATATGACTAGTCTTGAATGACGATAGGCACAACCAGAGTAGGAGGCATCGATCTTGTGTCCTGATTATTATCAATTAAAATTTTCTAGCAAGGCTCTTAACATGCTGAATAATGTGCAAACACTGAAAAAAACCAGACAGGTGAAAGAGGACCAGAGTGATGCCCCCGTTTCTTCTGCCACAAGTCAAGTTTTCCCTCCCTGTCAGAGCTTAAGCTGCACCTGTAAATCTTCTCGAGTTATTCTACATATTTCCTGCACACAGCTGAAGGCTTCTCTCAGTGCTTACAGAGTCTCAGTGGAAAAAAAGAAAGGAAACCACTAGTATTTTAAACTTAAGACTTACAAGACCGATATCACATTAAAGAGAAGAAATTGCAACATTAGTACACAATTCAATGCTTGGTTTATTTACCACTATGGATTCGTAGGTGCTCCTTTAAGTGATGTTTATATTTAAAAGCTTTTCCACATTCAGTGCACTTGAATTTTCGATTACCACTGGACTGCGTCACATGTCTCTGTAAGAAAGAATTTGTAATTATTGCATAGGACAGTATGTTGGAAAAACGTCTTGTGTTTTCACAAGCTAACAGAAAAAAATGCAACAAAAAAACTGAAAAGAATCAATCATAATTTCAGGAGACTGAAGGTGGTATGCGTTATGCATGAAAAAGAAACAAATTAGAAGTCAGGTTAAAACTGAGCCATGTGTGTCCTCTGTATAAATCTGCTACAGTAAAAAGAAAAGGAAAAAACAAAATATATTTGCCCCTTCTCCTAACTTCAGATGAAGCTTGCACTGACATGTTACGTGAGTAAGAAGTTCCAAGATGCATGCTGATTCTACTTGTAAAAGCAAAAAACCAAGAAAAACCCCAAGTCCACCACCCACAGAATATGTCACGCAGGACAGAGAAACATTAAAGTGTACAAAAGCCTGTTTAAAGTTTAATCAGTCAACTTGATTTTTCCATTTCATGCTTCCAGCGCTTACTGTTGGCCTTGGATTCCTCTATGTAATGATGCCACAGGATTGCTCAAGAGAAGATGGCTCAGTGACAACAAAGGCACTCTCAGTCACAATTAATTCTCAAAATAAATGCAAAAAACTGTATTAAAACCAACATCAATATGGAGGGATTTCCCAAGTACACACCATCAAGCCCCTTCACTATGTGCACTGAAGCTCCGTGGTTATTTTTGTTATATTTTGCCTTTTGAGAGCATTTATTGTTCAGCTCAAAATGATTTTTATCATTATACCAGTTAAAAAAACCCCAAAAGCTAAGAATATACTACTATATGTACCAAGAATATATGCTTTATGTAGTATATATGTGATATGTATGTGAAAGATACATATTTTTTTCACAAACAGTAAAAATCTGTCACAAACTGTGTAAATCCACGAATGTGTATTTTTCAAGACAAAAAGACATATGATTTCGAAGCTGGATTGGCTTAGTTACCAACAAGAAATGGAGGCATTGCAAATTTTTCTTTTTAAAACAAATTATTATAAGAAAACAGCGACTTCTTTTTAAGTAGAGCTCACTTCACAGAAAGATACTCTACCACCATTTGGATGCAGCTGCAGATTTTTGGTGACTGGGGTAAGTATTTTCAGAAACTCATTAATTGAGCTATTCATGTTCTCTGGGGACAGAGCCTGCCTAGGGGCAGCGACCACGAACCAGCTGGCAAGGTTGGCTTCCTCTGGTGGGAAATGGTGGGGAGCTTCTGTACCTAACTCTGGTCTGCTGTGGTCAGCAGTGCTGGGAGCAGATGCTCACTGAGTGCTGAGGTTACTCCCCGAGTGCAGACACAGCAGTGGGTGGCTGAGACATGCAATGAAGATGTGGGGATGAAGGAGAATGCAGGATGATGTTCCTGATCTGATTTATGCCTTTAGATCTGAAGGACTCAGAGCGGTGCAGTTTGCTGGATAGGAGTCTGAGTACTCTGAGGTCTCTGTGAGACCACATCTGGAGTATTGTGTTCAGTTCTGGGCTTCCCAGTTCAAGAGGGAAATATGAGAGACAGTCCAGCAGAGAGCTACAAAGATGCTGAAGGGACTGGTACATCTCTGATGAGGAAAGGCTGAGAGCCCTGGGGCTGTTTAGCCTGGAGAAGAGAAGCCTGAGAGGGGCTCTTATCAATGTTTACAAATATCTGAAGGGTGGGGGTCAAGTAGAAGGGGCCAGGCTCTTTGCAGTGGTGCCCTGTGATAGGACAAGAGGTAATGGTAGAAAGGGAAAACACAGGAAGTTCCACCTGAACATGAGGAGAAACTTCTACCCTGTGAGAGTGACAGAGCCTGGAACAGGCTCCCCAGAGAGGCTGTGGAGTCTCCTGCTCTGGAGATTTTCAAAACCCGTCTGAATGCATTCCTGTGCAACATACCCTGGGTGATCCTGCTCTGGCAGGGGGTTTGGACTCGATCATCTCCAGAGGTCCCTTCCAACCCCCACCATTCTATGATTCTATGGTATTAAATATGCTGTCCAAATTATCAACCCTCCCTGTTCTACACCCTGTCCCTCCTTTATATGTACAGAAGACAAACTGAAAAACAAGATAAGCTAAATTGCTTCCAAGTATTCTAATTCGACTGTTCCCTTGGGATAAGCATTTGGTTAAGCTTCAATTTTCACCTCTCAGCAGATACTGCTCCTTGGGCTGGGCCCCATCCTGCCTCCTCCCAGGCTCTGCCGTGAGGTCTCCACTCTGATTTATCCAGATTAGCACTTGACCCTTATTCCCACGTCTGTCAGCTGTTTTTTGCTAGTCCATACGGCTTTTCAGCTTTGTTTAACTAAGTCCCTTGAAGATGATGTTCTAGATGATTGTCTGACTTACTGCATTTCATTTTAATGATCCAGCTTCACTGAGTCTAGAGGACTGTGTCAGGATTTACGTAAGCCTGCAGAGAATCAAGTACTACTGTTTGACTTGAGATTATACAAGTTAAAGGATCTCAGCATATATACAGCTACTGCAGATACTGGACTACATAAATATTCATACTAAATATTAGTGCATGTATTCAATCTGTCAGAAATGTTTCTGCTCCAGTCTTTACAATTCCATGTTCTGCTTCCAAGGTACAGAAGCCCACATTTCTCTTATCAAATTTTTCATGGGTTTTCCTCTTTCTTGGTCATAGCTCTAAGCTGCTTAGAACCTTATGCTAGGCAGTGTTTCCATCTATTTTGCTTAACAGTCTTATGCTTGTACATCTTTATTCAGCTTTTTTTGCTGTCTGTCCTACACTTTTCTTTTTTATAAATCTGGGACATCCTCAGAGTTGCCCTCGGGATCTTTAAAATTGACTGAGAAATCATAACTCTTCTCTAAAGGAACATCTCTGATGCTCTTCCACCTTCATTTTCTCAGATAAAAATGGCTTTCCCCCTTTCAGTACTGTGAAATCCACATTTTTTCATGCCTTCGTGATCTATTTCTTAATGCATTGTGCATAACTGCTGGTTTCTCCTCATTAAAGAATTAATTGCAGCTGAATGCAAAGAATGCTCCTCTGCATTCCTTTAAGGACTGAAAGAAGAAACGGCAGCGTTGAGGTCCATAACTAGCCACTAATACATCCTTGCATCAATTATTTACTGTAGTAAGGACAGAAGTCCACTGTTTTCATCCTCAAGAAGCCAAACTAATTAATGGGAATCCTCAAAAGTTATCCGGAAGACATGAATTACAGGTACACCAGGGTTTTTTTTCAGATGGCTTGACCATAGTTTTCAAGAACTGCAATTTCTCTGCAGTGCCCAAAGCAATAGGAAATTTTAACAGACTACCTAAGGGTGCTTTGTAAACTCATGAGAAGGAAAAGAAAGCAAATAGAAGAAGCATTTATACTTCAGCAAGCAGCATCGCCTCCTACCAACCACTGGTGGTGGAGGACACCAGGGTAGCTGTGAGGGATGCTGGGGACGAGGAGGAGGGAGGGATGAAGGAGGAGGAGGTGCAGGATGGCTCTCAGCCCTCTGGTTGAGCACAAATAGCCAGAGTTCAGCAGATCTCACCCTTGCTCAGAGGGAGGCACAGTGTGCACATACATCTGCCACTGCCTTCACTACACTAAAGAGTATCTTTGCTCCATGATTCCTTGTGCAGAACAATGACAAAATTTTCACGTCCTGGGCATCAACAAGTTAACAAAGTTATCCAAAAAACCTACTTTCAGTTGAAGTCCTTCAAGAGTAAAACATTACGTTTTGAAGACAGAGCTGTTTAAGATCCACAACCAGGAAGTCTTTACTTTAAAAAAAGGTAATTTTCCATGACACAAATGATGTAGCCATGTATATATATGCACATGAAACCAAGTTTGAAGACGTGACAACTTTGTGACAATAATATGAACAAATACAGATTTCAAATTTACCAAGTTTCTAAAGTATTGTGGTTTTCATTTTGGCTATGGCTCTAGAGACAAAACACACTTAAATGGGTGCAATACTGAGTTCCAGATAGTTTATGAAGGCAACCTTTATCAAATGCAACTGTGCCTCCAAAAGCCTACAGCCATTAAAATATATCTTCAGGAATACAATTTAAGCTTCACTTTTGTCGTGGTTTAGACCCAAATGGGAGCTGAGCAGGATGTGGCTGCTCACTCACCTCCCTCCCTCTCCCCAGTGGTATGGGAAGGAGAATAAGAAGAGAAAGGTAAAACCCCATGGGTTGAGATAAGGAGAGTTTAACAGAACAATACAAGAGGAGAAAAAAATGACAATAATATTGATGAAACAATATAGAAAATGAATGGTATAGAAAGAAGCTGACTGCTCTAAGGTTGCACCAACAGCACAGACTGTGCTGTGGCCCCTCCTAGCTCCTGGTGAAAATTAACCCAATTACAGTGGAACCAAAGACACCTTTGTAGCACTTCTTCTGAGATTGTTTATTCAGGTGGTATTTTCTCTTTTCATTCAAACTACATACAAATATGAGAAATATTCTACCTCATTCTTCTGCTTTTAGGCTTCTGGTTGAAAAAACTGAAAATGAATGTAGTAGCAAACAAAAAAGCTTTATACAAAAATAATTCATAGATTTTATAGTTAGAAATAGAAGATGTATATAAGGTGATAGTAACTTTAAAGTGGAAGCCAAGCCACTAAAAGAGCAAATCAGAAATGAATTGTTCATGGGAATTACATTTGAATAAACAAGAACTGCCACTCCAGAATACACTGGCGAGGTTACTCCAAACACTGTGAGTCAGAAAAATCCCTGCAGCAGGGTGGCCAATTCTTCTTGTAGCAATTTTTCCCATTTAATATTCCCATGAATGGAAACACACATGTCTGAAAATGTAGAATAAATTATTAAGCCCGGTAAATTAGTGATACTTTGTAGAATGGAGGCTAAGACATATCATGTAAAAAAGCATCTCAGAATCACAGAATCACAGAATGTCAGGGGTTGGAAGGGACATCTGAAGATCATCGAGTCCAACTCCCCTGCCAGAGCAGGACAAAACTAGAGCAGATCACGCAGAAATGCATCCAGACATGTCTTACAGTCAAGAAGTTCTTCCTCATGTTGAGGTGGAACTTCTTGTACTCGAGCTTGGGTCTATTGCCCCGCATCCTATCAAAATGCACAAGTGGAAAGAGGTTGTCCCTGTCTTCTTGACACCCAGCCCTTATGTATTTATAGATGTTAATTAGTTCCCAAATGTCTATAAATACTTAAGGGCTGGGCGTTCCTTGGTTACATCAACCAAAGAATACAAGTGTAGTTCACGTCAGCAATGATGGACTGGATATTGCCCTCTCTTTAACTTGTGGGTTTAAACTTTTCTAAGGGATGAAAAGTGAAAGAAAAAGTACTTTCTTTTTTTTTTTTTTTCCAATTTCTATGGACAGAACAATAGCTTCATCTAACATTTTGAGTTACTGGGAATCTGAAGCGAAGCTGAACCTGCACTGTAACACAGAACTTGTGTTAGTTTGTTGGTAATGGTAAACAGTGCTTTTAGATAGCTACACTACAGTGCTATTTGATAACTACTTAAGCCTTTAGATCCAATTCACAAGCTGCACACCTTAGAGACATGGGATAAAGTGTGGATTAAAGCTCAGAATGCTCCCAAATCAGATCCATGTTTAGAGTAGAAGCAGAGATCAGACAGGTATTGTTACAGAATCTCCTTTACTCTGTTACAGCATTTCAGTTTAATGAAAGATCTGTTGGTATGGAGCTGTAAGAGATATTGATGTACCTCTCCCTTTACATTCTCTCCACTATTCACTGTTTTGCATATTTCTGTGATGTTTCCCTCCTGTTTCCTCTCTGGAGAGTATCAATCTTTTTAGTCTGCCCTCGGAGGAAACATCTCCAAGCCTCTCTCTATGACCTGGTGGTGGAAAATCAATATCTTTTTTCCTTGGATAATTCCTGGCTGTTACAGTGAGTTTCAGTTGGTTCCTGAGCCTCAGAGTGCCTCTGATGAGCTATGGAAGCATGCAATTGTGTATGGATGATAGGAAATTGTGAGGATAATAAAAGAAAAGGAGGGAGAGAGGAACAGACCTTCTGTGACAAGATAGATAACTCATGAAAGGCACTTTAGGGAACCCTGTCTTTAAGTCAGCCCATGAACCAGACAAAACAAGCTCAGAATACCTTTAGCCCTTTATGATGCTTCATTTAGTACTGAAATGTTGTATTTTATGCAGAAATTATTTGTGTACTATCTTATGGCATGGACTGCATTTAAAAACCGTATCTCGCAGTTCAAGCACATGAATCAACACGATGGTTTGTTTCTGAAGGGCAAAAATAGGTACAGTAAATTCTGAATTAGCCAAACAGGATTTATGAAAGAAAAACACTAGTGTTTCACTAAAGATTTGAGATGAGAGTTGAGTCAGAATAACGAAAGAGAAAAAACCCTAATTATCTATAAATACAATAAAGTACATTTGAAAACTAAAATTTAAAGGCAAGCTTACTGGCTAGATGAAAGAAAACAGAAATTCAGACCTCATCCTTTGACAGCTATGGAAAAAATCTGATTTTAGCAGGAAACTGAAGTCTGTGCTCTGGGACTGGGACTTCAGCACACAGATAACTTGATGCAAACAGCATTACTTGCTCTGTACATTTCTGCTCACGTAACAAACTGCAGCATTGTTACAGAGGATGATAAATCCTACATTCAAGCACCACTTACTTGATCTCTTCCTGATTTGTGTGATGTCATGTGGCGGTCGAGCTGCGTTCTGTAGGCAAATGTGTAACTGCACAAGGAGCAACTAAAGTTATCTTCATTTTTTTCATGGCGGTATTTAATGTGTTCTTTCAGAGAGGTAAAACGTTTGTACCCTCGGTCACAATATGGGCAAGTAAGTAGTTGGGAAAATGCATCAGGTGTTCCTACACAGGAGAGAGAAGCCACCATATTTAAACAAATTTAAGTTCCAAAGTTATTACCATCAACAGAAATGCTTTGCATTTACATATATTACTGTAAGAAAATATGAAGCTGCCAGAAGCTCCATCTGTTGTAGAAAAGGACTAATGATAACTGATTTTTTTTTCCCCGCAGGTATTATGTTACTAACTACGTTATGGTGTGGTTGCCCTGGTGTTCACTGGAGACAGTCAGCACAAGATGATTACTCAAAACTACACCCCTCGGTGAGTTAGTTGGATTTCCCAATACAGCACTAGAGCATCTGTATAGTGGTCTGAAAATGGTGAAACATGGTTTAAGATCTAGTAGTCTTTGTAGATCTGGTTAGCTCAATCACAGGCAATCCTTAAATCCTGTTTACAAATTTAAGTCTATCACCGAAACATCAAATAGTCATCCTGTTTTCAGCTCCCAAGGAATAAAAAACATTTGTAAGATGCAGAGAGTAATTTTTTTTTTCTTTCTCTTTACCTGACACAGAAAAGAGAACTGAATTAGAATCATGTTTATAATTATTAAACCCAGACCTGTGGGAGTGAGTCCAGAGGAGGGAAGAGAAATGGTCAGTGGGCTGGAGCAAGGAAATGCTGAGGGAGATGGGGGTGTCCAGCCTGGAGTAGAGAAGGCTCAGTGGAAATCTTTACTGCAGCCTTTCAGTACTTAACGGGGGCTTGTGAGAAATAAGGGGAGAATATTTTAATAGGGCCTGTAGCAAAAGGACAAGAGGAGAGGGTTTCAAAATAAAAGAGGGCAGATTCAGACTACATATGAAGTTTCTTTTTATTATGATGGTGGTGAAACACTGGCACAGGTTGCCCAGAGAGGTGGTAGGTGTCCCCACCCCTGAAAACATTCAAGGTCAGGTTGGACAAGGCTCTGACCAACCTGATCCAGTTGAAGATGTCCCTGCTCATAGCAGGGGTGGTGGACTACATGACCTTTTAAGAGTCCCTTCCGACTCAAACCATTCTATGATAAACAGATCTTGTTAGTAGTAGTTAACTACCTGTTAGTAGACATTCTATCTGCAGGACAGAAAGAAGAGAGGACACACTACTGAGTGACAGAGAGGAGAGAGATCAAATCTGAGGCCATAAATATGACTCTAATGGGATCTCTGGAATCCATTCTGCTGGCTTTCATGAAGTTGATTCTGTATCAGTACAGGACGAAGTGAAGTCAGATTGAAGCTGAATATTAATTTCCCAAGTCTATTTCTGAGAAGTCACCATTTATGAAGTTTTAACTCCATATCTTCTTATCAGCATATATCTATCCCCCATATATAGTAACTTATTCTATCCTTGACAAGTTATTTTTTTAAGGATTAGAAAAAACCTATGTTTCTTTCTAAACTGAAGTGTGTTTAAATAGATATTGAGTTTGCTGTATTTGATCAAACTACCAGTTCATAAGGTGTGATAGCCTCCAGTGACCATGCTACTTCTCTGTGCTTTAAAGGAAATAGGAAGCAATTTTGCACCTATGCACTGTACTGAGAGCAGGAGAGGAAGGTGAAAGGTCTTCAATGATTATCATTTTATGCTCTGTCATTTTAAGTTGCAGAACTATGAGCATTATTAATACTCATAAAATTAACCAGCGCTTTAGAAAGTACTTCTCAATTATTTATCTCCATGACCTCTTCCCGCAGCTATCACCATAGATTGATCATATGCTCTATAAAGTAGCAATTTCTTCTGTTTGTGTGGAATTTACTGACTTCATTTTTACTGAATGGGCCCCTGTTCTGGCAACAGTAAAAATGAAAAGAAGAGGCAGACCACTTTTCATTATTACTGAAAACCAGTACATTCTCTGCCATACTGGTGCTTTTACACTTGTTATGGTAACAGGCAAGTTAACACTTGTAGTGCACTGAGTTTTGTGCTGTTCTACCCCTTTCTGCTATTCTTGGATTAGCTGAGTTATCCAAAAATGGACCTGTCCCCACATGTGTAGGCACAGCTTCCCAAAAGCCACTAAAGAATCTAATTCTCTATCACTTCTTTTTTCTAGTCCCCTGGTTTGAAACGATGTAACTTTAGCAAATATCACTATATTTTTGGCATTTTCTGTTCCAAATGATTAAAACACTGAGCATTATTGTTCAGCATCATGATTTTCAGAATGCTTCCCTGGAAACTGACTGGGCTAGGTCCAATTTAAATTATTGATACAAACGTGTATTTTTAATGATTACATGGAAATCATATTGCAAGGATGTAAAACTAACTTGACAATCTGTGCCACTGGACCCACAGATTAAAATTTCAAATTAATTAAATTGTAATTTTTAAGATGCTACCGTTGAGTGTCTATCTTATTTGACTTGTGCAAAACTTGTAAAGTAAACCACAGAATACTAGTAATTCAGGCCCTATTCCTGTATATAAATAGCCATGTACATAGTTGAAATTTCTCAATTATTTTAATTGACCTATTTCTTTTTCTAAAATATCTAATAACATAAAATCTCTGGAAGAGCAGAACAAAATTGTTAGCATTACCCTTTTCACTGCTTTTCCTTAGGCTCCAGTACAGTAATACAGACACAATGACATTTTTTGTTCAATTACTACATTTTTTTTTAACTGTCTGGAACACAACTCCCAACCCTTTAAGTAGGATGCTCTTTTCTTAGGAAAAATCTTAAATATTCCAATAAAGGAACACAATTTAGTTGAAATTGCAGTTGGCACAGGTTACGAAAGCTGAACACTTCAGAAAGCAGTGCAGAACGCAAACCCAATCTGAACAGCTTTTGCTTTCAAATATTTCATGATGAAGATGCCTTCCATGTTTCATGATGAAGAGATGAACAACGACTTCTCATCTCACTCAGAAGATCTTAAGCATGAACCTTCCTTAGAGAAAAAAAGACATCTACTTAAAAATCACAACAGGTCATTATTTTTTCATATAAATGCTTTCCTATAGCAATGGGGTCTTTTTTCTCCACTGCTGTCTTTTCAAGAAAAAAACCAAGCCAACAACAAAACCTGACATAGACTGGCTACCTAATAAATCCTACGCAATAGATACTTTTGGGTGTTTTGTTTAGGGATATAAAAAGAAAAGGAACATGTCATAAATCTCCCTAAATTATTCTTACATAAACCCAAGCTGTATTGACTCACTTCCATTATGTTTAAGAAATGTTTGTCCTGTTCTTTCTTATAAAGCTACTGAATGGATTTATGAAAGCTTGACATTTATTTCCAGTTACTTTAGGTTATCATTTAAGTACACATACAACTGAAGCCCAGTGAATGTATTGTTTCACAAAATCAAGTGGTAATGCTTTTTGCTAGGTGATCCTATTTTTATTATTATTTAACTTTGCTGTTTTATTGTTGTTGTTTATTTGTTTTAAGTTACACTTGTATGCATTGTTGTCTTCTAAAATACAACAGAACTTCTGGCTCAAGTAGTTAGTACAATTTATTTCACAAAATCTGAACTGGTGGCATATTTACCATTTTCATCCTGACCACTAGCTTCTGGCGTGCCTTGCCTCTGGTCCTCCTCAGGTGCCTCAGGGTAGATAACAGCTGTATCTTCTTGTTGAAGGAATTCTTCAACATTAGGGTCATGGTTTTGTTCATTTTCTGCATCGGAATCACATTCATCTTCTTTTACTAAGAATAAAAAAACAAGATACAAGATGGGAAATGAAGAGTTTAAAAAGAACATAAATGAGATTCACTAATTCACATTACCAAATCATCCTCCTTCCAAGGGTCTCAAAACTCTTTGCAAATACTCATATAGGTCAAACCCTTTAAAAAGCAGGAATACGACAAGTTTTAAAAGAAAGAGCCAGTGGCATAATGACATTTAAAAATTAGACTAAAAATACAGTTTGCCTCTTCAACTCAGTGCATTTTTGCCATTTTAGATTTAGCTATTTGAAATTTTTAGTTATTTTTTAGCTATTCCCCTCAACTTCCCTAAAAATTTTAAATGCAATATTAATTATGATTTAGCCCTTGTAGTTTTAAGGTGAGCTTACCATCTTCTCTCCTATATTTCCAAAAGTAAATGTTGTCTTCAAGAGATAGTTTTTAATGCTATTTAAGACCTGTTAATTAGCACAAGCCTAGAAGATATTTACATTCTGAATACCAAGTTAGTTGGCTGAAATGCAGCAGACTTGAACTTTGAGTGGCTTGCTCTCCAATGCTGGAACTGGCTATCAAAAAGATTCAGATTTAGTAAGATCCTTTGACATTTTTCAGTTTAGAACTTAAGAAAAAAATCAATGCACAACCGTATTTCAAAGTTAATAAATAATACATTAAATATTTTGCTTAATGTTTGCATGATAAATATTTGCTAGAAAGTATTTGCCTAAATACACTGTTCATAGAGTTTAATTTTACCATGGTGGAACGTTCTGTGAGAGCTCTGTCTGTGGCACACTAAATCATGACAGATCTCTTCCACTATTACTTACGTGAGGTGTATTTTTAATAGGAAGAAGTTTTATGATTCATCTCTTGGTGTGAAGTCACATACTCAGTTTACAATTTGACAGAGTATTTTTATGACAGGAGGCAGTCTCATGCATTACATAATGTAGTTCTCCATATCTGTTTGGAGAGATCTGACTTTAGAGTAACTAAAAAGAATGTGTGAATGTAGTTTCAAATATATTAATGTTTAGTTGGGATTTTTTTTTGGTGTTTTTTCTTTTCTTTTTTCTTTTAAAATAAGGCTTACCCTGGTAGTATCTAATTATTTAGTGTTAAGGACATTAAAAGAAAACAAAAAGGTATAAAAGACTTTTAAAAGCTGGATGGTCTATAAATTAATTTTTTTGTTAAATATAGAAAGATAACAACGCTTCTGGTTTTGTTTGTTTCTTCAACTGAAAAAAAAAGGAAAGAAGTACACATTTACACATTTTATTTTGCCTTCTGTGCTATCAATACAGAGTTGATAAGTTGAGAAGTTGATAACAAGATACAGCATTAGCTTAACTTTAGTTTGCTGGATATAGCATTAGTTTTCTGTATATAGCATTAGCTTAAGTTTAGTTTGCTCTATTCCTTATTAGTTTAAACCACTATCTGTCGACCTGTACTTGTACACTGTACAACTACATGTAGGATCAGTGCTACTCCTTGTTTTCCTCTTGGGAGACAGTGGTGCAGTGGCACTGGGGTCACCCCTTGCACGAGAGGACTGCTCTGAGTCACTGTCTGGGACATCTGAAAGGAACTCAGACTATTCCTCCTCAGCTAAATCACCTTTTACATTTTAAGAACTGAGGCCTGGAAGAGTGAATTAGTTTACAGAGAAAGTGTGTGTGTGGGGAATTTCAAAGATTTCAGGATACTCACATAGCCAAAATTCAACAGTACTTTACGAATAAAGGTCTTAGATTAACAAAGAAATACCTGTACATCCAACTTCATCTGCCTGAGCTTCAGGCCCCAGGATTTCCTTTGCTTCTTTTCCAGCTGAAATAATACATTTCACAAAAAGAAGAATGAATATTAAAAAAAAAATAAAAAAACCAACCCAAACAAACGTACAAAAAAAGCCACACATACAACAATATATTTATTTTTTCAGCAATTTTTTTTTTCCCCATTTCTGTATTGTTCAGGACAACTGCATTTGAACACAATCTTTTTTCATAATATGAATTGCACACGGTTTCAGCTGTGTGTAATCAGATGAATCACAAAGTATTACAGAGTTAAAGAAACAAAATCTTGAAAGGAAGCAATACTAAACACTAAGCATTATTTGGAGAGAGGTAAAGACAGGGACAGTGTGTTTCTCCAGCAAGTACAGACATAGCTACTTAAAAACCCTACCTACAAATGCAGCTATCTGATATGCTGGAATATTTCCAGAAACCAGGGTACCATAAAACAAGTAAGTCTGCATTATTTTTTTCCAATTAGCAGCTTTTGGAAATGATTGATCATTTGCTGGTAACGTCTCTATGCAGCCACCTAATGTATTCTCTTGTAAATCACCCACAGCCCACAGAGAGGCTGCAATTCATCAAATGATAGAATTATTATGGTTGGAAAGGACCTCTAGGATCATCAAGTCCAACCTTTATCCCAATATCTCCCTAACCACTAAACCACAGCCTCAAGTGCTACATCTACTCGTTTTTTAAACACCTCCAGGGATGGTGACTCCACCACCTCCCTGGGCAGCCCGTTCCATTATCTAAACCATTGCTTAAACAAGGATTTTAAACACATCCTCCCCACTTCAGAGCAACCACCTGCTACAAAAATAGAAATCATTTAAGATATCAATTCCAGTATTCAGTATGGGTTTCCAGGTACCAGACATCTGTAGATCTAAGGCTATGGTGACCACCTGCCTCTGAAGCTCCACTAGCTCCTGCTGAGCTACAGCATTCAAGGATGCAGCATGGAATTTTTAAATCAATAAATGTTTAAAATCAATAAATAGGCCAAGTTATTCCTAATTCATGTTCATTGGGGTATGTTCGTTGGTTTGTCCAGAGTAGTCCAGACTGGAAGTTCCTAATGAAAAGGCTACTGCTGCCATTTCTGTCAGTACCTGGCTTATGGCAGCAGTGCATAGGAAAGCTGTTAGTTGTTTTGCTAATTAAATTAATTATATTTTCCTTGATCAGTAGTATGTTATCTCAATACATGTGAAATTAAAGCACTATTTCATAGTTTTATTATGAAAACCTTAAATGTTTCAGAGCTACTTGGAAGACAAAGACTCACACATGATAGAGGAGGTTGGAGCTCACAACTGCTCTATGATCTGAATGGCAACTGTTACACATTTCTTTACTCTTTGTTGGTGCAGAGAAAAATCCTTTGGTTTGGCTAGTCAAAACCTCAGAACATTCCAGCTTTTTAATTACAGGAGAAGCCAATTTTTCCTTTATGTGAAAGATGATAAATTTGATAACTTTAACTTCTCAAATAATACCATCTTCCTCAAAAGGAAAAGGTTGTTAATTCTATCTACTTTCATAAATCACAAACAAAGAAATACGCTTAAAAGGAAACTGTAACTTTTAAATCCTGCTTTAATTTTGTCATCCAGAAAAAAACCAACCCACCCAAACAGTCTCTATTTTATTGGTCAATACTGGATTGTGAATTAATTATATTTTTGGCTTGTGATACCACAGACTTGGCTCAGAATTTGTACGATGGATGACTGCATGCAATGCAAGTTAAACCCCCAAATTTAATTTCTTAAAAACAATCATAATGTAAAAACACTGTTTAAAAAGGGCTTGTGATTCTTCTCCATTATGAAATAGACTCAATGGAAGAGGGAGAATATCAGCAAGTTCTTACTCACAGAAATTTGAATTACACTGTCTCTAGCTGTCAAATTCCGTTGGCTTCAGCACAAATAAAAACTCTGCTTCCCAAGGGAATGTCAAGGAATTTTTGGCATTATAGATTAATCTCAGTGAAGAAACCCCCTCTCAATTCTCACAATCATAACTCTAGTACTGTCTCTTCCCAGTATTAAAAGTGGGGTATAAGACAGGGAGGAGACCTTTTCCACCAGGGATAATCTTCCTTAATGCTGTAGGAATAATGACTAATTTGAAAAAGTAGAGCTCCATCTTTATAGCTATGTATGGTCTACACGGGGAGGCAACTTTGCCCTCAGATGCCCAATTACCAAGCTGCAAATTTGCCCTCAGAAGCCCAATTACCAAGCTGCAAATACAGCTGCTGGGCCACAAAAGAAAGGGATGTGATGGTGGAGGAACAAATGTTAAAACATTGTTCCACCAAGCAGAAGTCATAGCTCTGAATTCCAAAGAAATCTGAGGTACCTCCTGAATGACTGATTAAATTCACATCTCCATGAATGGCATCTAGGGCAGGGATATCCATCTTGGCATTATGTCTGAACATACCAGGTAATTGTTAAACATGTTCTTGGACTTCAGTATCTCATCTTTGCTTATAAGCAGGTGCTTAGAGACACAGTGGCACATCCCTAGGGTTAAATGCTAATGATTTTCAGATCGTTGCCACACGGGCAACCATGTGTACTAGCAACCAACGTGCAGGACACAATCACTGTTTCATAGGCTGACTTACCTCTCTGCATGGGTAAGATAACCCATCAATTTTAAACCACTAGCAAAATGGAAATTTTGGCTGTACACAGAAAGACAAACTTCACTGAATATTTCCACCGCAGTCTTATCTTCAGAGAAGGGAATAAATTCCAAAGCCCATTGAGAGAGTTTGCAGTTTAAGTTCTTTAGAGCTAATTTTCTGATATGCACGTAGCAAGTGTTATTTACAGCTTACACTATTGCCTGGTTGTTTGCTTCTGTCAGTGAAAACTTGATCAAAAAGATGCCACACTTTTTTAGCCTTCCTCCCAAATGAAATTAATACAACATAGTGCAGCAACCTTCCTCAGCAACCCATCACACCAAAAGAACACAATCCATCTTACCGAACATAGGCTCAACTTAAAAGTTTTATGAGTTAAAGGAATTTTTCAGTTCCAGGAAGAGCTTAAACATAAAACATAACTTCATTAATTTTTAAAAGTTATTTCAAGGTCTAAACAAATTTTTTTTTTTTTTAGATTTTCAAATTTTCAAAGATATCTTA